>OZ035883.1:145147233-145263232 GCA_964034835.1 Muscina levida | reverse complement strand
TTTCTTATATTAAAAATAAAATAAGAGATATATTCTGTTTTAATGCACAAATAATGAGTTTCTAGGAAAAACCATCGGGTTCCGTCCGTCCTGCTAAAGGTCGTCGGTCTATATTTTATTATCATAGTGAGCGGCTAAAGGTCTGCGTCTGTTACCAGTGGAGCGGCAGTTTTTCCCCAATAAAATGCAAACCTAATTATCGCCCAAAGTTTTAGAATCACATTGGCATGTAGAGTAGTGCGGCAGTAGCTGGAGTTATTACCAATATAGCTTCGAATGCCAGTGGGGCCTGAACTAAGTACGAACAAAGACTTAATCTTCCCCCTGTCTCCTAGTATATGTTTTTCCCCAGTTGGACTGGCTTAGAGACATTCGTCCGTTGATCCTTAGGGGTCTTTTATCCATCCTTCTAAAGGTTGTCGGTCCGGTACTTTAAATCCATTAACGTCTGTCCTTATAGTAAACAGTTGGTGGTCTGGCCCCCAGCTTTTGTCCAAATGTCGGAAAAAAAAAATTATGCCCTGCGTATCTGGTCAAGGGCTTCATAATCTCCGGAGACCCGACTTCTACAGTGTTGGTTTCAGGCCGTAGTATGTTGTCTGCTACTGAGACCACGTCTAGTGCAGTGGTGGCGCCAGGCTCCGCTATACGATCTGCTGCTAGAATGCCAAAAAACCATAACGACACTGCCAAACATAGTCAAAGGCTCCCAAGGTCCTGATGGGATGTAATCCTGTCGAAACCCCCTGTTGGTGACGCAACAAAGCTGCAGTTGGCAATTCAGCTTCCGTAGGGCCTCCAGCTGAGCAAGGAGTACTGGCAAATAATAATTCGATTCTATCTGAAGCACCACCCTCGCCTCAACGGCCTTGACTTCTACTACTATTTCCCCTAGGCACAAAGGGAAGGGTCTTCATTTCTAGGCGTACCGCGTATAAAATATTAAGTCGGTTCGGTGACAAACCGGTCGACGAGCTCACGGAGCAGGAAAAGTGATTTCTCCAGTGAGCACAATCCTACATCGTGGAGTTAAAAGGTAGCGTACCTCCTGCGGAGGATGACAAAACTAAATGTAGCGCAACTGTACACGGTAGCAATAGCGTCGCTCGTGGAGGTTTGGCCTGGTGCGAAATTTGAAGCAATACATCATGCTGATGTTCCACTAAGGCCACGATCTATTGCCAAGATTACCACTGAAACCTCCGACCCTATAGAATTCCTGTCAATTTTTCAAAACAGTTATGGATAAAAGTTAGAGTTTCTGAAGCGGTGGAAGACTCTAGGAAGGCCTTAATAATGACTCACTTTTGCCACTTAGAGAGACACAAGGGAGGGTGTTCAATGGATTTGAATCCATTTTCCTGCGTGTATACAGAAGCTACTATCAAACAAGCCTTCAGCTCAAGGAGGCTATAACATCGTGCGTGTCCATCTGTCAACTAAGACTCTAATTCGGTAACTCAGTAGCAGTAAATGAGAACGACCTCTTGGAATCTGACGACGACCCAGAGGATGTCAACATAACTGTCGTCGACTCTAAATTAACTCAATTAGACAATACTTTTTAAATATGTAATCATATTTGCATGCATTTTACTATATATACCCATGTATGTATGCTGTTGACATAAGGGTGCCACTTTGTAAGTGGGCTTTATCTTCCAAACAGTTTTGGCAAGGATATCACGAAATTTTAAGTCGATCCGGTTATCCAGTTCCGAACTATAGCGGTTTGAAAACGCAAAACCTACCCATGGATGTTGCCGTTGACATAAAGGTCAAACTGTTGGTTCTATTATTTGAGTCTAAAAATAGACACGTGTTAATTCAAAATAATTGGAAAAGCTCTCCTGTATCTCTTTCGTAGTATAAGTTCGTGCAAATTTGGTGTTAATATTTGTGTTGTTTTAATATTGAGACCCTTAGATTTATTTGTATATAATGTATACAAGGAGTCGTAGGTTCGTTTGGGACGAAAATTTATTGTTTCTAGACTAAGACTGACTTCAGCTATGTGCAATATTAGATGCCCATCTGCTTCTTTTTTCTTCCAATCGTTGTATGGGGTCGTATTACTAAGAGCGGTAACTTTCAGTGCGTGGCCAATAGTTCAATGGAGTCCGAACTAAGTATCTTTCATATCATATATAGAACCGTTGTCTCCCCAAATCCTCAATATGTTACCTAAACCTTAGTAAATTCACTGTAACTATCGATTCCTGTAAACTCATCACCCTAAAATGTTACCTTTCAGATACTTCACTCAAGCACATTTTCACCAAACACTTAATGGAACACATAATTCATTATGTGAAGCATGATTCTAACACACAAAAAAGATCAACACCATTATTAACACCTATTTCAAATGCTTAGAATCTTCTAAAGGCTGCCATGCAAACACACACACGACTCAAAGGATATTCATAAGGATGTAACCTCACAACCCTATGGACATTTTGCTATATACAAAACATCTCTCTCTCTCTCTCTCTTCAGCCTAACAATTTTAACCGCCTTGTTTTTGTGGCATGTTCTGAAAACTGTTTCAAGCTGTGGCACTACTTCTGTTGATGATAATGGTAGCAATCTTGTGTTGCATGCATTGACGACGACCGTCGAACAATGATGATGGTGTTGATGTGACTTTTGTTGTTGTTGACTTGTGTTCTGTTTATGTTTTTGTTGACATTAAAACAAATTTATTGATTAATGTTTTTTTTTGTTTTTGTTGCTAAATGTCATTACGTTACATTTATCTGTTTTGTTTCTGGCGTTTTGTGTTGCAAACATTTTGAATACATAGTTGGAACTCATAAATTATTTGTGTTTTCTGGTTTTATGGTACATCTTTGATTGAAAAAATTGTATTGAAAGCGAAAATGTATCGAGGGTCTAGATGAGTGCACAACACAGTCTAAAGAGAGACTTTTGAGAGTGTCTCTACGTTTGTCTGACTAACCGTCTGTCGGTCTTTCTTTTTGTTATCGAGTGTTATTGTTCAGTTTGTATTGATTGTAGCCGTTTTTGTGTGGTGTTTCTGTGAGGCAACAACAGCTGTAACAAATTGTCAACAATATTGAGTTCATTATTTTATAATAAATTATGTGAAATGCTAAAGTTGTGAGTATTTCCCAGAGCTAAACGATTTTTAAATTACTGTCACGGCTTCAACGTTAAAAGGGGCGTTTTGGCAATTTATGTTGCTGAGGTGCGAATATAATAAATTTTTAAAGGGATTTTAATGCGATTTGTATAGAAAATCGATTAAGCAATGAGAAGGAACGATAGGGTAAATTAAGAGGAACATAAATCAAACTTAAAATAAGGGCATTAAAAGGCACACAGAGACAAGCTTGAGGGGGCATTGAATTAGAAACTTTTTATGTCAAACACTTTTATAAAACACAAACAAATTAAGCAATGAAAAGAAATATAAATCTCAAAGTTGATAATGAGAAAAATATAAATTTCAGGGGCAAAAAATAAAAAAAAATATTGCCAACTTAGATTATTGAACAAAATTAAAAAGAATAAAATAGAAGAATAGTAACTTAAGTTAAAGATGACCGATCTTATTAAAACAAGCAATTCGAACTACATTAAGAACATCGTCATGTCAGACTTGGACGCAAATCAAAATGCGGCTTATTACTACAAAATTAACAGAATTCTCGTCTTATTCCAAACTTAATTCCGCTAATTCCTCTGAATTTACAAAAATTATAAATTAATATATTGTATTAAATAATATCATCATATCAATGCACTTGATCCGGATACATTATTATTGCCTTGCTCAGCTACGTGTGAACAAAGTAAATTGAACAATTTAATATAAAACACACTAACACACACACATTGAAATCGGACAGATCTGAAATATCAACTAGACTAGCAGATATAAAAAAAAAACACACAAACTAACCGAATTCATTTGTTGCCGTATATGTGAGCCCCGGTTTAGCTGTCAAATAGAAATTGATCGATTGCAAGAAAATGCCTTCATTGATAAATACACAATAAATCATTGTGTAATTTATAGTTGCTACGCGCAAATAGCAGTAAACGACATTTAAGGTGACTTACCATAATTTCACGCTCCAACAATATAACAATAACAGCAACAGCACCACAGAGACAGCAGCAGCAGCAACATCACAAGTGTATGTATTTGCCAAGCAGCAACATTGGACATTAGATCACCATTGGCATCAACATCAACATCAGCGCAGCAGCATAATCACCAATAGCTGCAGCATCCACGGGCACATCACATCACCATCTTCTAAGATCACTTCAATCTTTCTCGATCACCATCACCACTGCAAGTGACGCCAAAGATTGCTAAATTGTTGCCCAGCTACGTAGAAAACTGTTTCGACTGCAATTTCATACGCGATTTCAATAGCATTTGATTCGTATCGAATGCAAACATGCGTATGTTCGAACACACCAGAAAACAATTTTACAACATACGATAATTTTACGTAGCATATTCCTGGCCATGGAAGTTGTTCACAACATCATGGCAGACATTGCGCGAATGTCTCCACACAAAGTGTGAGTACTCACAGCAATTACTCTCCATTGGGCCAGGCCAAAAAGGAGCGTATGTGTGTGCGAAAGTACAAGTGCGCATGCGTGGATGTATTTGAAAGCTTTTGCCGTTGACGACTAAAGCCAAAAATGAAAAAATAAACACCTTGAAAAAAAAACGCAAATCATTTAAGGTGTCCTCGCTAGTCCAAATGGGGAAGGAGACCCCTGCAAAATAAGTAGATATGAGGAGTATAAAATAAAAAAAATATATAAATTAATATCGTGTGGAAGACTTGATTTCTGTAAAACATCTGTTTTGGTGTGCTAACATAAACTCAAACAAGGAACTAGCTGCATAAAGGATATCTACTAGCTTTTATACACAAATAATAAATCTTGACATTCCACATTAGTCACAAATGCATTTTTTTGTGGTAGAAATTCAAAAAAAAAATAAAAATTTGAAGAAAGAATACATATTATCTTGGCGAATGGTGGACCTTCTAATTTAAGTTTTCCGTTGGTTTGCTTGAGGACCTTCAAAGAGAGATTTTGGTTAATCCCCAGTGTATGGTCAAAACGTCCGATAGTTCACGTGTTTTCCGGGTAATTCCTACATTTGGAAGCTAATGTGGGAATGCGCAATGTTGACATGCTACCACCGATGCGTCATAGGAAGTAGATAACAGACGTAAATGAAGCTCTACACAAACTCTCTCTCTCTCTCTTCAATAAACAATAATCTGGCGCTGTTGCCCACTTTCAAGACGGACATCACCGTCATACAGGGAAATAAGATGGACGGGATAGGCATGCACACGACGAAAGAACTGTGACATATTTTACAGTGACCAAACAGAAAGACACGAATTTGAATGTGGATCCATAGTCGATAAGAGACTTTCACATCTGGTCTTGCGATTTAGCCCTGTTAGTAACCGAATAGCCACTATATGCATCAAGGCGAATTTCTTTACATCACTCTGTTTTGTTTACACGCCCGACCTGATGGAAGACAAAGACTTAAACATTGAAAATGCATTCTAAGAGCTCCTGAAGAGAATAAATGACTGCTGCCCTGCCTACGACATTAAACTTGTTCTGGGAGATTTTTATGCTAAAATAGGAAGGTAAGGTGCTCTTGGTTCAGTAGTCGGAAAATACAGTCTACACAGCAACACCCCCAATAATGGATTCAGACTAGCTAGCTGCGCATGGGCAAGAAACATGCTACTCAGTGGAACCAGATTCCTGCATAAACATACCCACAGGGGAACCAGAGGATACACTTAATCAAAAGTCAAGAAACCCGATTGCTCACGTGGTATTCGATTGAAGGCATGTCTCAAACGTTATGGATGTGCGTGTGATGCGCTGTGCAAATATTGATTCAGATCACCACCTTGCTGCATCAAAGGTATGCACTCGATTAAGTAATGCACAAAAGGCTCGTAACCCAACGCAATGGAAGCTAGACTTAACAAGGATACATACCACCGAGATAGCCAATGCCTATCCAAACCAACTTACTCAATTACTTGAAAAAAATCCCCTTAATTACCACTGCCGCAACGAACGTACTGAGTTATGAAAAAATCACACTCACACATTATGAGGCATCTCGCTCATTGTCTGAGGAAGACAATGCTGCATACAGGGGCAAAACTGTACCTAATGGTAACGCGTGCGGCGACGGAGCGTTGAAATGAGACGAGGAAGGAGACGAAACGCCTCTTCAGGCGAATTAAGCATCTATGGAAGAAAAGAGCGAGACAGGATTACACGGATAACCATGGAGCCTGAAAGTTCTACCACAAGGTAAAAGGCAAAGGTTTAAACAGGGATCCCCACTTGTAAGGACAGAGATGGAAATCTAGTCACGGACACTCAGAGTGTGCTGCAAATTTGGAGGGAACACATCCGTTCGTTCCCGAAGGCAGCATAAGTGCCGAAATCACAGCAATCATCAACGATGGAGTAGACTGTCCAACACCGAGCCAAAACGAGATCAGCACAGCAATTGCACGGCTTCAATGCAACAAACCTGCGGGAGCTGACGGACTGCCGACAGAGTATTTTAAAGCCGGCGGCATTGAGCATGCATCAGCTCATAAACACGATTTGGCTATAGAAATTCATGCAATATGATTGAAATCTCAGTGTCCTATATCCTGTGCTTAAGAAAGGCGGTGCGAGTGTGGGCGCGAACTATCGCGGGATCAACCTATTACTAATGGCATACAAGGTCCTGTCGAGTGTATTATGTGAAAGATCAAAGCCCATCCTAACGAATTTTATTTGACATTACTACGACAAATTCTGGAGAAGACCCAAGATATGCAGATTGGCCCTTATCATCTGTGTACCTGAGTTTAGTATCCCCGCAAATCTGATACGACTTTTGATGACACTTACCGACATGAAGGCTTCAATGAAATTAGGCAAAAATCTGACATATCCATTTTCTACCAAGCAAGGGCTTAGACAAGGCGATAATCTGTCATGCGATCTCATGACATCATAATGAACATGATCATTTGGAACGATGAATTAAACACGATTGGTGCTGCTGGCGTATGCCGATGATATAGATATCATTGGCCGAGTACTGCGGCCTTTTCACACATTAAAAAGCAGTCGGCTGAAGAGGGTCTGACGATAAATGAGGACAAAACCAAATAATTTGATTCAACAAACAATTACTCTACTCGTTTCGAAAGCTGCGCAGGAACGTTGACAACTACATATAACTCTGAAGTGGTAGATGATTTTGCACAATGAATGCATTTCTGTTGATGTTGCCACATTAGAAGAAGAAGAAATTTTTATGAAATTTTTAATAAATATACAAAAATTTAATCATATTTGTTAACATTATCAGAAGTTTATTAATATTTCATAATAAATTCGTTATAAAACGCTTTTCATACATTTTTATCAATAAGGTCCTTAATCATAGGGCTCAGATTGAATATATTGTATGTAATCAGACTGACTTCTTAGCTTTAATAGCAGTATTGCATTATGTATGTCTGTTATATTTATTCACAGAAATATGCTTTCTTATGGTACCAACTAATCACCCAACCTTACCACCTCTTGCTCACTGGCTTCCTTCCCTTTATGTCATTTGCTATCATCATTTTGCGTCTGCTACACTTGTATTGTTTTCTTTATGTCCAATGTGCGTTTGTTGTTAGGAAAAATGTAACTTTTCTAACCAAACTAAAACTAAATCGAAGTGACATTTGACGTGACAGTAATCAACAACGTGTCAAAATTAAATAACTGTCAGTTTAAATATGGCCACAAGAATTAGCGTCATGCATAGTGATAGTCTGTTGCCTGGCTGGCTGGCTGCTGCTGTTGATGATGATGCTTGCTTCTAGCTGCCTGCTGCAATGTTGCATGCCTCTTACACAGACACTACAAGTGAGTGAGTACCAGCCTTGTGCGACAATGCAACAAAAAGCGCTCGTCGTCATCATCATCACCATAACAATTGCCATTGCCTTCACCATCCACAGCATCATCTCTTGTCTGGACATTGCCATCATCATCATCATCATCGTCAGCGTCATCATCATCATTTTCATCAACAACTGCATCACCTTGATATCGTCTGGCATTGCTAGTGTATTTGCCAGTTGCCCGGTTGGTCACTATATCTGGAATGTTATAATTTATTTAACCAAAGCGACCGTGCAAAAATATTAAGACTTGCAACAATGATTAGAAGCTTTAACGTAACCAAACTCAAAGACGGTCATTCTCCATTGGCGAATCGACTAAATGGGCATGTTGCTGAGGCTGCTGCTGCCTGATGCTGCTGCCTTAGCGTAAAAAGAAAGTGTGGGAAAAAATTTGTTAGTAAAATTTTCCAGCAAAATATGAAATAGATGAAATGCAATTTAATCGCATCAAATGCATTTCAATTCATTGCCAACAATTGAGCTTAAGCTGTGTCATATTACAATTTGATTAGTTTGTCTGACATCAGAGGGGAAATGAAATTGGCACAATGAAGTCTAGGCACTGCTTTAACATCGCTAGCTAGTCTCTTCCAGGTATTTTATGCCATTTGCTAGAGCTGGTCCCCGGTGTGGAATGTGTGGCAATTGCAGTTGGTTGTTTGCGTTTTTTGTGTTGTTTCTTTTTTTTTAGCTAAGAGAGAAGCTTTGGCTTAAATCGAGAGCATAACAAATCAGCATGCGTAAGCACGTTTATAGCCAGCGATTAGTCAATGTCATCATACATTCATGTTGCGGCTGGTTCATAATGTGTGCTGCAACATGTGGCAAATACTTACATGTAATATGTGGTATGAGTGTGCGGATGATTATGGCAATGCTGCCATGCAAAACTGTGTTATTCGCATTATATTCGCCTCTATGTTGTTTTGTTGCTTAAAATCTGTGGCATGAATGTGTTGTATGGCTGGTGCATGAATGTATTTAAAGCATGTGCATAAGCGGGCTGTGCCATATTACCTTTTTAAAAATTAATCACGTTTGATATTCCAAAATGTGAGGCCACTCTAAGAAATTTCATTTGAATTAAAGTTACCAAGTAAAATTATGGGGAACATTTGTATTTCGATATTTTAAAGGTGAGTTGAGCAATGAGACACTACGGGCAGAGAGGAATGAATTTCCGTTGCGTCACGCCTTAGACACATCGGAGTAGATCTTTTTCATATATATGATATTTTCGACTCTGATTCAGTTCTGAGATATATCACAAAGTATATGCGGTGTAAATGATATTTATCATTTACATATTCGGGGGCCTAGTTAGGGCACTACGGGCAGAGAGGAATGAATGACATTTGAATCATGCTTTAGCCACAGGGGAACAGCTCACTTCCAAATATAAGATATGTCCCAATTTTTTTAGATCGGAGATATATCACGAAATAAATGCGATGTAGGAGAATATTAGCGTGGGCCTAGATTGGGCACTAAGGCAGAGGGAATGAATGTAATTTGCATTACGCTTTAGCTACATGGTAGCAGATTATTTCCATATATATGATTTTTTCGACTCTTTTTCAGTTCGGAGATATATCACAAAGTATATGCGGTGTAAATGATATTTAGTATTAGCATATTCGAGGGCCTAGTTGGGGCACTACGAGCAAAGAGGAATGAATGTCATTTGCATCACGCTTTAGCCACAGGGGAACAGCTCACTTCAAAATAAAAGATATGTCCCTATTCTATTTCAGATCGGAGATATATCACGAAATAAATGCGATGTAAGAGAATATTAGCATATTCGTGGGCCTAGATAGGAATGAATGGGCAGAGAGGAATTAATGTCCGTTAAGTCACGCCTTAGCCACATGGTAGCAGATTACTTTCATATAAATGATATATACTGGATCTGTATTAGATCAGAGATATATAACAAATTATATGCAGTATAACTTGTATTTAGCACAAGCGTATTCGGGTGCCTAGATTGTGCACTACAAGCTGAGAGGAATGAATGTCTTTGGCATCATGCCATAGCTACATGTGCGTACAATACTCCCATATATAGAATATATTCCGATTTTGTTTCGGATCGGAGATATATCACACTTTTTCTAACAGCGTTGTTGAACCAACCATATACGTAAATGTCATACCTTTATCTAAATAAGTGACTCTTCGGATGGAGGATATTTAATAGCTGTAAGCGTTGCCAAAACTGCGGTTTTGAAACCACTAAATGGATTACCTTGTAATTAAAGTGGAAAATTTTAAAAGGTTAGAAAATGTTACTTAATTATTTAATTTTCTGCTATTTCTATAAGTTTTCAATAGTACGAAATTGATAATTTCCCCTTCCGGAAGTCATCCCCAATGGCGAAACAATGCAAAACTGCACTTTGTGTCAATTCAAGTCAAGTGACTCTATTTATATGCGGTTTATTTCCACACACTTCCTGTACCAGTTCCTTTGAAAGCTACAGCCCAAACCAGCTTACTTTTTCTGAACGCATTACTTTATATATGATTCTTATTATCCCATTTTTCAATAGCTTCTATTTATTTCCCCTTAGCACCCTGCATTGACACACTAATACCCCTTACTCATCTCATCAAATTAAATGCCACATCCTACTGTCCATTACATGACAGTCGTTATTTCAATATAAATGTATTATTTTCCTTATGACCATATATATATATATATTTGATGACATGACATCAAATAATTGTCATAATAACGGTGGCGCTCACATTTTCCACTAGCATCACACAACCCCTCAATAGGCAACATCCCAAAATGATAACAGACGAGACGTTTCAATCTACATAACTGTCGGCGGAGATGCATCGTGGTAACTCTCTCATCATTCATTCATTCCAAATTCATGGTGTTACACATTTTTGAAGCCTTTTATGAAAACCTGGCTAAAATTGTTGTCATGGCAATGTACAGCAAAGAAATGGCAACAAACAAACAATTGGAAAAAAAGTACGCAAGCGCATAAAACAAAACCAAATAGAAATAATCAATAAATCACTTTAAGCAAATACTTAGATATTGACCAATTGTAATGGCTAATACGGACACAAAGAGATGAAAAAAAAAACACCAACAAAGTTGTTGGCAGTGTATAATAATACTCTGGTGGTTATAATACTAGCTACGGCGGCCTGGCGGACTCTGGCTGGGATTTCGTGTGGAAGCTGTACTCTGTTTTATGCTTTTGAGATGATCACCTCCGTTACTAATTTGGTCATTAATTGCATTTGTGGTTGAGTACTCACGACTAAATTCTTGAAATACCCAAAAGGCATACCAAAAGCTCATAAATAATGGTAGCAATTGCAGTCGATGCGACAAAAAGTCACCAACAACAATCAGTGATATTTAATAAATATGCCAAAACAAGACAAAGATGGCTAAAATGCAACAACACGATGAGGTCTCCAGTGATGAAGAGGCAAGAAGAAGGCCAACATCAGCGGGTACAGTGGTTTAGAAAGATGTTAACAAAAAACAAATGAGAACAAATACATGTTTTATACAACTAAAAGAGTTATCTATAATGATAACGTATTTTAAGAAAAATTACCCTTATTTAGTTGGACAATAAGTTATTGCAGATTTTTATTATATATTTTTAAAATCCTGCATATCATTGAGGGTGATAATTAACACAGGGCTATAAAATCTTTAAGGACTATATGTCTGTAGTGAGCACAGTTCTAAACAATTTTTGATGTTCTGAAATTGTCTTGGGATACTCTTTAAACATAGGTGGCGTCCGCTCCAACATTATTTTATTTTATTTTATTTATTTACATAAGATTTATCCAATGTCCTTCCAAACACTGTGCACTGATTGTATTAGTTATCAGTGTGGCATTTAAGGCAGTCAGTCAAACACTACAGGAGGTTACGGTGCATGTTTCATTCTTAATACTCACATATTAACATCAGAAGACCCTAAAAGATATCTAATCAAAATACAGTTAGTTTTCCCGCTAAAGAACTTTACAAACTCTACGCCAATCAAAAGTCGAGCAAACCTTTAAAACTGCCCTAATAAAGAAATGGGTCTAAAAATCTACAGCCTTGGCAGCAGATTCCTCATCTCGGCAGCCTTCGTCCAAGCTTCTCTATATTGTCAAAACACAAGAAATGTCAACTTATCATTTATCAATATGGGCATGTGCTGGTGTTTTCTAAAACATACATACAAAGTAATCAAATACATAGCTATATACATAGCTATAACATACATACGTACTTACATACACCTTGCAACCATTTATGTTGCACGATGATCGATGATGATGCCACCACACTGTTTGCTTGAATTTCTATTAGGCATATTGCTCTTTTACGGCTACTGTTTATGTCTGTATGTGTGTGATTGTTTCGTTGTGGTTCTTTTCGGTGCCGATATCGTTTCAATTCTGTTGTTGTTGTTATGTTCCTTCTGCAGCTAGTGCATTTAACGTCTCGTCTCTTGTCGCCTCTATATGTGATGTGGCAGGCAGCGTTCGTTGGTCAATTGGCTTTTTGAATATGCAGCACATGTTGCAATCAAATTGCTGTAAAGCGTCAAATCTTTTAAGTTGCCTTTTTTATTGTGATGCTAGTTGCATGATGTTGTTATTTATGATGATAGTTTTGATGTGTGTTTCTGTTTTGTATTTCAATTGTGACATTTTATTTAGAAGCTGAAGCATTATGTTGAATGCATCGGCAAACGGAAGACTTTCTAATGCTAAACGGTGCTATGGAATGATTTAGATAACCCAGATTTGTGTTTCAAGCTGAGTGGAAAACAAAAAACGATGTGCAGGAAAGTTAATACAAGGAAATATGTATATCCTGGAACAAACAGTGTTCGATGGTTTAACAATTACAGGAAGTAGCTCACCGACAGAAACAGAAAAACAAAAAGTCAAAAGATACTGTTAAAGAAACTTAATTTCTCTTTATACACCATGAATGGGGTATGGGATAGCTTTTCGCGTTGTTGCGAATTAATACGCTTTCTATTTTAAATTCACAACAAACGGAACCTACTTGTGTATCGACGACTGCGAACATCAATGTTTGAGAAGCTTCTACTAAACATGCCGATTGACTCGACACATACTACGAAGTTGCTGTCGACAATATCGAAAGGGCCGGCAATGAAGAAAAAAGTAAATGACTGGAGGCGAGTATCGAGCCCGGGATCTCCCGCATGGTAGTCGCGTATTCTAACCACTATGCCATGGCCGGCCTGTTACTATTATATGTTAGAATATCTGAAAAAAAGGTAAAAGGTACTTCTGTATTTTAGACAAAAATAAATATTGCCGCCGTTGTACAATAACTACAACTGTATCAGTCAATTGCCCCAGCTATTATTCTGTAAGGTTTAGAATCCTGGGTAATCGGTTTTGGAAGTTTTCGGAAGCATAATGCTTTAACGGAAATGTGCTCCAGCATTTTCATTCATACGTACAACGTGTCTCAGCAAGTGCATTCGATACATAAGGACGCACTTGACAACGTCGATGTGATTATACAGCTCATGATGCAAGATTCCCAGAAAAACTAGATACGCCTGTAACATTACTCACTGCATCTAGAGCAAGACAGAAAGGATCAGTGTCTGGTAATGTTGGATCCTCATTCGTTTTTATTAGAGAAAAATTGTTTATATGTGTAGAAGATCTTGGGTTTCCACCTCTGTTCCAAATCCTTTATTTAAACGATATAACAAAATTTTAACTTACATTCAAGAGTATTAACTTTGCTTAATGAAGACCCTAAAATGTTGACCATTATTAGAGCAAGATCTAATAGATCTTACACTTGACCAAAGCTTACTTTTAATATCTTCCCTTAATGACAATTTCAATGCTCCTAAACTATACTAGACGTTTAACTCAAAGATTTTTCAAAGTACCATATAAAGCCATATTACAAACATCTTTGTCTATTATAGAGTTGATTTGGCTAGATATAAGAGAATTTCCTCTATATACGGACATTACCTCCTAGATTGGATTTTGTAATAGAGAAGATTGCAAGACATCTTCCCCTATATTATAGAAAGACATGAGAGCTTTTCCTGTATTCTAAAAACAAACATCTCATGGATCTTACACTGTTTCCTATCGTATATCTATATATATCAAAAATTTTGTTCTAAACGTGTTAAGTATCTCACAATGAATTTCTATATTGCAAAAATATTTCAGGCATACATATGAATAGTCTTTGTGTACACTTCAAGAACTTAGAGATTTTTCTCTATGAATATTAGTTTACAATTCGGTTAAAGATAAATCACTATTGAAAATTATTGACAATATATTTTGTTTCATAAGCGTTGTGTGAAATGCATAATGCGGCAACTGGCAGTGCGGGCAATAATTTCGATATTTGAATATTAGTTTACAATTCGGTTAAAGATAAATCACTATTGAAAATTACGGTTAATAGATTTTGTTTCATAAGCGTTGTGTAAAATGCATAATGCGGCAACTGGCAGTGTGGGCAGTAATTTCGATATTTGCCAAACTATATATATTTCTCTCCCAGCATCCTCGGCTGAGACTATTCCACTATCATCACAAAACTTATGTGTTAATACCTCCACGAAACAATTGAAAAGTCAAACACACCGGTACGAAACTAGCATCAACGAAGACCACTCGTCAACATAAACCACACAAGCTCTTGTCTGTTTTTCAAAAAGTCTTTTAAAAAAAATTAGATGGGCCGCGCAGGTGGGGGAGACCGCAACTTCGTTGGATGGCCAAATGATAGAGCTGTTATCTAAACTTGATGTGGCGAACTATCTATGGAGAGCAGAAGACTGAAGCGTTTGGAATTATTTTCTGATGGATGAATTTCTGTTGTTGCTGCCATATAAGAAGAAGGAGAGGGCGGGAACTCCGAGATCTTTCTCTATACTAAATCAGGAACTTAGTAACCTTCCTATTTACTATGTAGAGCTGGAACCCAGAGATTTTATTCTACACTATATCTAGAATTCAGAAATATTTCTTTATTCTATGTCAAGAAATCGGAGATCTTCCAATGTAAATCCATGACAAGATTTAAACATGTTCTTCTTGAATATATCAATATTTTTTTCTCTATCTCTACTCTGGTGTAATACACTAACTATAATATAATAAGTACTCAGGATTTCTATGCAAATAATTCTTCATAGAAACGAATCAGAGGCACTTCATTATCATAGAGAATTGCAGCAGTAATATTTATCTATACTATAAAAGGAAATCAGAGATCTTGCTTAATACAACAGAGTAATACCGCTATACTGGGGAAATGTCTCAGATACCAAGATACCGTTATACTAGAGCAAGATCTATGTTATTAGATATCAATACAACTTCAACTTTACTTAATCAATATTTCAACTAGACCGAGCTCTCGTTTTCTTTGTCTGTAACAAAACAAGACCTCAAAGATGAATACCTTGTTTTTTATGCTTAGATTATAAATATCTCTAATCCTAATGAGTGACAATGAGTTGCCATAAATATCGTTCAGCTAAATTTAACAAACTTAATAAAAACAATCACACGATCGTCTCAACTCACATGAAAAATTGTACTCAATCTCTAATATATATTTCATTTTCAAGAGAAAAGTACGTCAAACATCCTCTCTTTTATACCGAATATTTTAAAATCTGAAGAAGAACTACTTTTCTGACATATAAAAACCTTATATCTTGCTGTAACCGATCTATAGACTTAAATATCTGGTATATGCACTAGAACGTATACATATATCTTAATTAAACTTAATATCCCTTTACACCCCATGAATGGGATATCTTCTCGCTTTGTTGTGAATTAACACGCTTTGTATTTTAGATACACAACAAACGGCACCTACTTGTTTATCGACGAATACGAACGTCCCTGTTTGAGAAGCTTTCACTAGACACGCCGATTAAATCGACACTTATACTGCGAAGTTGCTCGATGGGGCCGGCAATGAAAGAAAAATGTAGATGACTGGAGCCGGAAATCGAACCACGAATCTCCCGCATGGTAGTCGCGTGTTCTAATCACTATGCCACAACATGCTACAGCTAGTACTTAATGACATTATCTCTATGACATATATTTATACACAAACATTACGTCTGATATCCTTTTGTTCCACAATGGCAAGACAAATGTCTTCTGTTACATATGAAGTTTTTAGGGCTTTTCTAAAGTAGGAGAGCAATATTATAGAGAACTTATATGTGTAGCTTCTAAATATGTATTTCCTAGGGGTCTTACTCTTTACATGTCATAGATATTGTAATGAGTCTAACCAAAATATGAAAAAACTTCTTATATAAATGAGAACAATAGAGTTAACTACTTTGAAAATATTGTTGCTTTAAAATAAATAATATGCACCTGATCCAACCTCACACATTCTTTCGCTCTTTCTATCTTTACTTGTACTGTAGGACTATTTCGCAGTTATTGACCTGTGCCGATGTAAGATTTCGATAAATTTTTTATATCATTTATATAACTATATATTTATTTTTCAGATACTTATCTCTACTACACTTTAATATATTAGACTTTTGAAAATGAATCATAGAAAAACTAAAAAATGGTACTTCCCTTAAGTAGTATAGAACTGTCCATGAGGTGAAATAAAACCCATATCCTTATAAAAAAAAATAGTTTTGCAACAAATTGTGGGACCAATCCTGAGGTTTCAGACATGCGATTTTCATGTGGCTTCGAGCCCTTTTACCGCCTATCCACATTTCTCTAATCGGAGGCCCCTCGAAGTTTCCGTCAGCAACGTCTTAGTAGTTTATATACATTTAGACTCCAATAAATCTGGTAAGATCTTTTATTTCCTTTAGCCACAGCTATTTGCTGTGTGTTGCAGGATATTTTCCTGAATAGACAGAGCCACTAGGAGCCACCATAACTGCTCATAACCTCCGTAAGATACCCCGAAACATCTCCACAAACAAAGTTATAAATTTTTAAATAATTTCTCCCGACAGTCAGTAAACATACTGTCGCCTTCCAGACATTCGTTGTCAATTTTTATATTTTTCCCCACCTGTCAGGACTACCAGTAAGATTCCAAAAATTGTGTCACTACCTTGTGACACACACAATTTAAAATAATGCTGTTTGTCATACTGATACCATATACACTGCTGACCACCATCAACATCATCTCCATCACCATAGGCTTAAATCATCATTTCATTCTGTGTGTGAGCATCTTTTTTCACTATCACCACGGCGGCAGCACCACCGTCATCATCATCATCATCAGTCAGTCCATTTATTACGAACGGCCACTGCGGCTGATGATGACAATTGACAATTGCAACAAGTTCATCAACGACGGTACCAAAATTGGTCCCGTAATAATGCGGACATTTTTGGTCATAACAGCCAGACATCAAAGTAAGACGCACCACACAAAACACATTTATCCATGCGAGTGTCATCAAAAGCGATCCAGCGATTGGCACCGGATGATATATTCGAAAGAAAAGTGAACCAAATTAGATCAGATTCTGTGCGGAGATAGAGTCCATTTAGGAGCCATTTAAAGGGAACAAAAGACTTTTTGTGTTGGCCACCGCAAAATAGACAGAAAAACATAACAAACGCACAAGCAACCAGTGGTTATAAATGATATTGTTGTGTTGTATTGCAGTGATATTTAATCATAATAACAAGATTTATGTTTAGCCTTTATTGGCTTATAAATCATACCAAAAATGCACGCATGCGCAGAGGGAGCGCTAAGCACTCTCAGCCGCAGACGATGCCAAAACAAACCACCATTACCAATGCCGTTGGTATGGCTGCGTTGGCATGGCTTAGATCGGTTTAGATTTCTTAGCGTTTAGGTAATGCCACACAAACAATATGTTGTTGTTATGAAAACAAACAGATATTGTGTTGTGCAAAAAGAGATTTGTTCACCTTATGCCAAAGATTTTCCAAAGGCTTATCTTGAAGCTTAAATTTGGTTGCTTTATTTACGCTGAGGCACAGATATGAATTTGCATTCATATCACGTGCATGCGTGTGTTAGTGTGTGTGCAGCAACTTGTGCTGAAACTCATCGCCCAAAAATGAGTAAAATGAAAAATCTTTGCCTCGATGGCATCTATAAAGTTAAGCTTTCAACGTTTGTTTTGAGGGTATATAAAGTGTAAGCGATAGGTGTAGCGTGTTGGAGCGTGCAGTGCGTCTGGGAAAGTTGCTGACTGAAGTATAGCTATGTAAACGATTGGGGGTGTGGCAGGAGAAGAGTATTTTATGTGCAGTTTTTGGGGAACTATCAATATAATATCATACTAAGGCCTATTTAATGGTAACAGCTTGATAAAAATTCATAAAATGTTTTGACGAATACCTATGTAGCTATAGGTCCAACCTCCTTTTCTCAATGATAAAATTCATTAGCATTAATAAATTATTGTAAATGCAAACCTGACTCAAACTGTATTATAAACCAAAAGTATATATCGGAGATGTCAGTCTATAATGGAGGAATCAACGAAACGACAAGTCTGTATACTTTGGAATAAACGATAGTATTTTTTGTTGCTAGTATTCATATAAAAAAATATTTTATATCTCTTCCAAAAAATTAAAGTATATATTGTCTAAAAATGAAAGACACATTTTTTATACAATCCCCAGGACTTAAAGCTACACATCTAAGTGTTCTCGGATTTCCCTTAATGTACACACATTGTACGTTTAGATTAAGTCCAATAAAGACATTTGTTGAGCCGTCGTTGATAGCCAAATTGTTAATGGTTTTGATAGGTCTATAATTTGAAACAAAAATTAGTTTACTATAATAAAGAAAGGCTGTAAATGCAGCTCCCTTTTCTCCATGCAACTAAACTTAACTCCTGTGACAAAATATCACTCGCTGACATGTTTTTTGTATATGTAAAATTTTCCAAAAACTTTATGCACAGCATAATATAATCCAACACACAATTTTTTATAGGGTATCCTTCAAAAAAAAGTCGTAACCAATTTAATTTTCAATTTTCGCGCTGTTGATTTCTGGTGTCGATATCAATTTTTGCACGTTTGCTTAATGTTTTGCGCATCTCTAGATGTTTAGATTTAGACACATGTGCCGCCGCCGCATTGTGAGTTTGTTTTCGCGTGTATTTGAATTTGAAAAATTGTTTTATAGCTACAAACAAAAAAACACAAAAATTATCAGCATCGCACTCACGTTACAAGCGGGTTAGCCAACGCCGACACCACCACCAATAAAATGCGCCACCGCCTTCTTGTGCTCCCCACACATTTTCTTACCCTCATCCTTGACTGAGTGGCTATGGCAACCAACCACCATGGAGCCCATATTGCGACCAGCCAACCAAAAACCACTTTGGAAATCTCCATCATCATCTGAGCTCGAGCTCAACTAATGGGGTTCCATTAAATACAAAAAAGCAATTTGCATATCGCTTAAATAATGCTGATAACCACGATTGTTACTCACCGATAGCAAACGCTCTCCACCGGGGAGCAACTACATGGTTAGGTGGTGGTGTGGCATGGTGCAGCCGCCTGTCGACCGTTGTTGTTATTGATGTCTAAGAGTGTTGCTTTTGCCGCCACATCGGTCATATGTAATATGTAGATTTATATGCTACCAAAGGTGCGAAAATGATAACAATCTACAACACTCAGGTGGAGGAGATACATATGATCTGCTCGTACACATGTGCTCACAGCTGTTTTTAGGATGGGGGGGTGCCACCAGTACCACTGCTCACTGCGGACAAGTGGAATGGCGGCGATCTGTTCATGTTGTAGTTGATTTGTTTGATTTTAGTCGCTGGGGATGATATCACGCGGCGGAGCTCATGTGAATTAATTTGTTTAAGTTAATTTATTTCATCTTAATATCAGTGTGTTTTTGTTTTGTGATTTCAATTAGATTGAGTTGTCTCAGATGCAGCTTGTTAACAACAAGAAAAGGGAAGGTTAGAAGGTAGGGTTTTACTATGCGAAATTAAAGAAAATAAATTATGCAATATTGATTTTTGCAGAAATGGGAAACGGCATTTGTTTATTTTTATTTCGGTAGAATGTCAGCAAGCCAATTTGTAGATCTGAGCACGGAAAGTCGCCCCAGATGAGTCTGATGTCAAAATACTGATGTCAAATACTCTTAGTGACATTCATTCACCATTAGGGATGTAGCACACATGGCATCCAAGTATTTAATTGCAGCCGGGCAGTCTGTCTAGATGCAGATGCTTTTACCGTAGTTCAGCATCCTATAGTATAGCAGTGATTTCTAACTATAACAAGCTGCAATGGTCCGGAAGCTCGAAGGGGATATTTATATTAAGATCCAGTAAATGAATCCCATAGTCTACTCTCTCTCTTTTATGGGAGTGATGCCAATCCGTTGTAGTAGTTTAGCAAGTACATAATGCTTCGATAGTGCTTCTGATTCTCACCAGAGATGCAAGGGCAGCCGATTGAGCCATGATATCAGGAGTCCAGATGTTTAGAATGGCACTAAGTGCTATACATTACGTTGTGTTCTATTCCCGTGGTTCTATTCCCGGCACCAGTCATCAACATTTTCATTACCGGCCGCCCTCGATGTTGTCGAGGTAGAGGTGTCGAGATAATCGGCATGTCTAATAAAAGCTTCTCAAACGTTCGCATTCGTAGATAAACAAGTAGGTGCCGTTTGTTGTGAATATAAAATAGAAAGCATGTTAATTCACAACGACGCGAGAAGCTATCCAATACCTCATTCATGGGGCTTAAAGGGAAATTAAGTAAGTAAGTTATTTTATACTTCCGAAAAAAATAATAAGCTTGATTTTAAGAGGGTTTAGACATAGTCTGCCGTTGACGGTCCAGTTTTATACTGTATTAAGTAGGCGTGTTATGCGAATGCTAAGTAAATTGAGGTACGAGTACGGATGACATTGGGATTATCGTAGACAAATGCCTGGCATTCATTCATCTCTTATTCTAGAAACATTTCATTGACAGTGTTTAACCATAGAAGTGAAGAGGTGTCATAGCAATTGTGCTTTTACGGCTCCTCATCACACCCCAGCCAGATCATGTAATGATTTGAGGGTTGCTGCTGGTGCATAGATGTTATTCTCGAGGGGATTCTTGATTATACTGAATATAAAGTAGACAGCTCTCTTAGCTGACCCTCCTTTAGTGTTGACATGCTAAGATTTTGATAGTAAATTCTGTGGACGATTACATTAACCATATAAGTGGAGGCAGAAACTTTTTTATTGTTCCCTGCAATTGTAACTCTGTCCCATTTAGCTTTAATGGTTCTTTCCTCCACAAACATCCCAATTAGGTGAATCACTGAACTGTCAACCCTCAGATCCTGAGTTGATTTAAGAATTGTTGTATGTACGATATTGTTGAAGGCTCCCTTAATGTGTAGGAAAATCACCAGAGAGTAGATCTTATTCTCTAGGAAGCTCTTGATTATACTGTCTATAGTGTGAAAAGTTGTTTCAGTTGAATTTCCTTTAGTTTATGCATGCTGATATTTTGATAGTAAATTCTGTGGAAGATTAATTATCACATGGATTTCCAGTTCAAAAGATGAAAACAACTTTGGAGTGCTTCAAAATGTTACTACCTTCATGCTGGCAGACCATGAAAATTACTACTAACCAACTACATGAAGAAAGATCCTGAAAAGTGCAGTCTGCCTATTGCCGTCTGTGGATGACATGACATGACTTCCGCCTTCCTTATTTCACCCTTATACATATTAAAGCTAATATTGCAAGGGGTATTTGGTAGGGGGTATGGTGGTTTAAATACGCGACTACCATGAGGGAGATCTCAGATTCAACTCCTGGTTCCAGTCATCTAAAAAAATGGTAGTAAAACCTTCTCAAACAGTGACGTTCGTATTCGTCGATATACAAGTAGGTGCCGTTTGTTATGAATCTGAAATAGAAAGCATGTTAATGCACAACAACGCGACAAGCATCCCATACCTTATTCATGGTGTGTAGAGGGAAATTTAGTTTTTTTGTAAGTATTTGGTAGTGGATTATTATAAAATATAAAGATTATGTTCAAAGTTTTATCTGGCAATATTACCGCAATGTCTATCGTCCCATTAATTTGACAAATAAGTTCGCATTTACGTGAGAGTATTTAGGGATTGTAATCGAAAGATTTGCAGACATCATCCCTAAAACCGAAAATGGTGATTATGAACGGAGCCATGACATGGCACCAATCACAAGATAGTGCTTATACAACAAAAATTAATTGCTTAGATGTTTTGTTGGATATTTTAAAGATGCATTACAGGAATGCGTCGACGTTCGAGACAAGTCCACCAGACTCTATGACTGCCTAGTCGGCTTTTGCACACGATACTTCGGGAAATATTATTCGAATTACATCAAAATTATGTTCAGCAGCGCTCAAGCAGGGACTGGCCATAGATTGACAGTTTTGAACAAACTGTGTGAACGATTATTCCCTAACTCGGAAGGCCATGAGTTGTCTGACACCGCTTTCTATTCTGGTAGTGCGATGCGAAAGGAAACTGTTTTTTAAAACTTTTGATTTAAAATAAACACCATGTCCCATTATGAGACCTATGCCCCAAATAAAAAATGATGAATTTGACAAAAATTTTGTTGTGTAAAATGTTTCCTTGTAGATTTTGAAACATCTATAAAAAAAAGATGAGAATTTTTATAAATAAGTTCAAGAGACTAAATGCTTCGTTCATTTTTAATTTCTAGCCCATCGTAATTATATTTTCTCACACTATTCCCAAAACTCAAATCAATGAGCAAACAAATTTATCATTTGCTACTCGTACGCTTTATAAATAGTATAACGTTTAAACTTATAACCAACTACAAAAAGAATCACAGTGGCCAAGACTACCAACACAGACAACGAAAGCAATTGCAGAGAATAATGCAAAGAAAAAAATCTATTTCACATACATGTGTCTCTTGAGCTTCCCCACTTTTACAATCAACAACATCAATCTTATTTAATCCGACCATTATCAATGACAAATCTTTAAACATTTTCACACAATGTGTCGCCAACCAACACTTGGACGGACTGACTGACGTTGCAAAACATAGAGAGATAGAGCAGCATTGGCTATAACAGCAGCTACAACTACCCAGAGCAGCAATTAATAAGACCACCTTAGACTACGCCACACGAGCAGCATTGGCAGCGGTAGTGGCAGCAGCAGCAGCAGCAGCTTTGTTGATAGTGGCAACAACATCAGTCAGACAATTGAACACCGGTAGTATTGAACGCTTTTTACAACATTTTGTCGCCATTAGCGTCGGTCCGATACTAAACAAAATCACAAAACAGATCGATTTGAACATCTCAAACGACAACGACAATCAACCAAGTTGCAGTGGCGGCAGCGGCGGTGGCGGCAAAAGCGGTCCAGGGGACAGATGACGAACTTAAGTTAACTATTGTAGCTAGGAAGAGGAGAATGTTGCGGCAAGAGAATCCAGGTAATGTGTGAAACAAAGCGATCAAATTGCCAACAACAAACGATCGATTAAAATTGAAAACAACATCTAGAGATCACTATCTAAAACGATAATAAAATGCATTGAAATCATTGCAATCTGATCGAATCGAATGCAATCGCTGCTGTAAAACCAACACAGATTGAGTGACATTTACTAAAAAGACAACAACAGCACAACACACACACATGGCACAGACGCGACCAATACACAGAGAGAACAATGAAAAGAGAGGCTGGTGCTGCAAGCATTTAACAATATAACGATGACATGCGTCAACGAAAGAGTGTTATGTCATTTGTATGCAACAATAACAAGCTTTTTCAATTCAACCACAAAATCACCAGCAGACCATCGGTGTCACTATAATCTACCTCCCCTTCATCAGCCAAACAAATCACACAAGTTACCCACAGAGTCATCTTGCCACATATGATGTTACTGGTAGCAACATACGAGCAACAGCGGCAGCGGCACCAGCAACATCATTGAAACAAACAACAGCTTCTTACACGATCTCTTTAGACTACTTTCAAGGTATTCACCAGCGCGCGCTGCTCTTTTGATAATCCCCCAAAGACTTTAAACCACTTTTGTTAAACATTGACAAACTCTCTTGGCGGCATCCCCCCACCAAGATTGAAGATGTATACGAAGACTACACCATAGCTGCCCGTGGACATTATTCTGGTGTTTGCGGTTAGACCAAACATATGTATGTTGAGCGGGACCCTAATTTCAAATTGGTCTAGTCAAAGAACCTTGAAATCTTGAAGATTTGTAAAATGCATTCGTGTTATCATGGTGGTGTATAGATTTGTTTTAATTACGTTTGCAACAAAATGCTACATTTTGCGGAAAGGAGTTTAAAGAATAGAATGGTGTGGACAGTGGTTTGCAGGGGGTGTTCATTTAAAATATCTATAAGTTATAAAAAAATATGTTACTAACTTGAAAAGAGTATAAAATTTACCGACTACAGTATGCAGTCGTCAGTGGCATTAATGTTTAAAACTTGTAACAATCATGTGGGTGTCATGGTTTAGAGCCCTATCACAGCCATCTTCATTTCTTTGACCCTCCTCCCTTAGTTGTCTAACCACACAACAGCAGTTCACCACCAGCATTAACCGCTATAACCACTCAGGTCTTACATCAGCAGAAGTCTTATGAAAGAACACTCCTAGAGGCACTGGATAGTCTTCAACTCAGTAAGCCTTACCACACACTTCCAGGACATCCTGCAGTCCACCTTGCCTAACAACTTTAAGAGAGGGACTTTAAATTATCTGAGTGGTCGTCAGTCGTTCTTTAAATTTAGAGACAAGTGTACAAAACCTCGTAGAGTTAGACAAAGAGTACCACAGGGAGGTGTCAAAACCATTATACCATTACTTCGATGGGCCAAAACATTGAAGAGCTATGCGATCTATTGAATGAATGTCTCGGATTCTTCACTGAACGTAACCAGAAATTATCACCAGCGAAGTCTTCACCAACATTTGTCTTTACCTGGGCGAGAGATGTAAACCTTAATTAAGGCCTCGTATTCGATGGAGTCCAGATACCGACTGCGAACAACCCACCAATTTTGAGAGTCACCTCTGGCAGCCAGTTTACCTCCTCAGCTCATGCCACTGAAAATGCGCACAGATTCCAAAGTAGAAGCAAGGTCCTCAAAGAGCTAGCTGGCAGCTCTTGAGATATGGACAAAAAGTCATGCTGACTAAACAGTTGATCCTGGGATGACAACGGAGGAATACAGGCAACGGAATACAGTTGGATGCTCCCCCGAGGCATGTCAGGAAGGACCTTCGTGAATACAAATAGAGCACCCGAAATTAGGTGCAGGATTTTTTGGATTGTACATCGTATACAGAAGATTTCAACGACGTTCATGGAGATTCAGTTCACCATATATGGGGTCACCCACCGCCCATAGCAAAAATTAAGGAAAACCTGACACGGAAAATAAGAGTTTCTCTGGCACAACTGACTTCGGCATGGAGCAACAGGCTCAACGTCCACTGATCCCGCGTATATCATGCCGTCTCTAATATGAGGCCAGCATGTGGTCAGGGTCCCCATAATACCACTACATATGCAACTGTCCCGTCCACCCTACTTCAGTTAGCCCAATGACTCTGTTGACTAGCATATCATAGCATCGACATTGTTTACTTTATATGTCGTTGACCTTCATAAAGTTCCCCCAAATTGTTTCGCAATCCCTTGAATCACGTCAAACAACCTCGATGCCACTGTGCACTATAAACCTCCGGCAACACTACACTACATTTGAAATTGTAAAACAACAAAATGTACTCCAGGGATTAGGCAAAATAAGCTAAACATCCAAAGCTCTTGAAGTCTCAAAAGCCAACATCAACTATATGAGCATCGTATAAGCACATCATCAACATTAGCGACAACAGTTGCCAGAACATCAGTAACAGCAGCAGCAACATCATCACAGCGACAACACACGATGGCGACAGAGATGGTCTATTCATACTGCTATCAAATGCAATAACAATAAAAGCGACATCAAAACTTTGTTAACTGATGCTTGTTGTTGTTGCTATTGCTATTACTGCTGTAGTTTCGAGATCTGCAAAACTATAGCAGTATTTTGTTAAAATACATATTTGATGTTGCTGCTGCTGCTGCTGTACAGTGCACTCCCCTGTTTAGAAGGTTCACCAAGCTTAACATGAGATAATCGCCACAAATGTCGCTAGAATCTTATGAGAAGGGATCATTCGCCGATGACGATACCATTGTGGTGGACATTTTTTGGGCTGTGGAAATGATTCTTAGTTGTGTTAAGAGCTTTTAGTCAACTTAACAGTTGATGTCTTTTCTCGTTAAGTTATGGTGGCTCTTCTTCTTCAGCGTCTTCTTTTACAATTGTTGCTCTGCAGCTCTGTCGTTGGTATCGTTTCGAAAAACAACGATAGACAACTCAAAGTCAAATGGAACTGACGCCAATATGTTCTAAATGTTTGAGCAGCGGCAAATTGGGTGCAGCGTCAGTTGAACACTGCTTCGAAGTATTATTGTTATTATTACTGCTGTTGTTGTAGCATTTGCTGCCACTGCCATTGTTGGCTTTGTAGTTGTTGTTGCTGCAGTTTCTTCATTTCTTTACAATAAAAGCGGCAAAATGCGCTTTGATCCATTTTTTTTCGCTAGCCGTATTTTGTTTTGTTTGCTTCTATGGTTGTTGTGAGACTTCTACTACTACCACTACAACAACTACTAGGCTTTCTTCTTCATTTTCTTCAATTGAATTTAACAATTCCCTAGGTTTAGGATGAAGTGTCCCCTAGACTCCTCAGACCCTTGTCTAACTGAGGTTATACGAAATCAACGAGGGAGGTTTATATAGTTGGGGGAACAAAGGCTAGCAATGAAGAAAGGCTAAGGGGGACGACAATGATAATTAGGAAATGTCTTTCAAAAATGTTTGCAAAAAATAATGTTGGGAAAACAACAACAAAAATGTGTTCCATGTTGATTTCATACGGAAAAAGATCAGAATTAATTGAAATCATTTCGTTGAGAACGGTTCTAGTACATAAAGGATAGTATCGAGGATACTTGCGGGTACAAGTTAAGTGATAAATCGGCGGAGATATTTTTTGAACAGTTCGTAAGGAAGTATTAAACCCATCTTTATTAGAGAATCTAGAATTGTCCTTAATAACCAGGATGAAATGTAAGACTGTTCGACATTTTCAGTAACATTTGTCCTTGACGAATATTGTTTTGGGATTTACCTCCAATGTGCTCAAGGAAAGCATGCATGAATTTGAGGGAGGAAAAAGAGGGCTAGGAAATATATGTCATAGGTAGAGACGATGATATGTTAAGATGATAAACATCTAGATCTTAGGAGGTATTTTTTTGGGATTCGTAGTAGGAGACAGAGTGCTAAAGTATAGCCATAAAGTCCGTAGGGTAATTACTTTTACGACAAAGAAACGGTTGTGGAATCAAATCAATTTGGTTAAATCTTCTTACGGTCAACTTCTCCTATCTATCGTATTATCTTATCTTTGACTGCCATGGCAACAACTTTTTACAAAATCAGTCCGATTTTCTGTTAGTGCCATAACTTTTTGTTTTATATTATTTGTAGGGCTAAGTAAACTTAATTCTCGGGAATTATCAGAACTTTCGCTGAAGGAAATTACAGTCGAGATGGATTATAATGAAATTAAACGTGGTCGTACATACACTTACTCAGCAAGTCTAGTAAAAATTTGTCTAACAGATCACTTTCGGATTCGTCGTATTACTGAGGGTCCAGTTATGTGTGTCTATAAACAGAAGGTTGTTAACTTATACAATACGAGCAGCTCTCCCATATATCATTCATGGACGAAAAGGGATAATAAGTAAGTAAGTAATTGTAAAAATTATGACTCAGTCGTTAAGCTAAGATATGATATCAACATAAAATGTCTTCCCTACAAGCTAGAAGTTGATCAGCCTAACAGTTCTCAAACATATAAAATTCATTAAGCATAACACGAGATTTATCTAAAATTTATTTATATTCCTTTACAATACCTTTGGATTTCCCTCATTTCTTTTGACACCCTCCATTCAAGTCTCTTTGAAGCTATTTTCAATTTGTATTGTTTGTGTCTCGTTGATCTGTTGCTGTAGTTGTTGTTCTTATTATTGTTGTTGTTGTTGTTGCTGCTTGATATTGGCAACCTAATGCTGTCATCTTTTGTCTTCTTTGGCACTTTAGTTTTGCCGCAGCGGTCATGCTGGCGACTCAGCTGGCAGTTGTGCGACAATTCACGTTTCTTCGATGATTTTGATACTTTTACGAGTAGTAGTGCCACGGCCACCGACGGACCGGCCGGCCACCGCTAATCCAGAAAAAGCGCTTCTCTTGTTACCGCTCATTTCGTTCACGGTGACATTAAATGTCAGTTGTGTTGTGCGCGCTATCCGCGATTCGGACCTAAAACAAGCACAAACTGGGAATTACTTGGGCTCCCCACACCGCCGCCGCATTGCCCGTGAGCTCAGATTGTGGCTGGCTGCGTTGTTCGGCGCGATAGTGCTCCGTTTGTCGACTTGTTCCAAATGGCGCTTAATGTTAATTGTTGTTTTACAATTACCAACAATTCGTAAGCATGTCCGTGGTTTGTTAACTTAAGTCAGATCCCCTTTGAGCTGTGTAGTCACTTGCCGTGGCTTCTAATTCGCTATCGCCGCATTTGAGTCACTCACTACAGCGCGGCAAGGTAGTGAGAGCATGCGCGCATTCGCGTTTTTCTTGGTGTCGAAGCTCATGTGTATAATTTGAGTTTTGAGCACTGATGTGCGATTTGTATTGATTGGCGGCTAATTGTCGAGTTAAGTTGTTGCATTTTTAAGTCTCGTCTTGTTTTTGTATTTTTTTAGGTTTTCTTTCTATGGTGTACTATGGTGTTTTCTATTTCTATTTCAGTTTTGATTAGTTTCGTTTTTGTCTTAGGCCTCTTTTTTTCTTCATCCACACCAATTTTCCGCTGCGGCGTTGTTTGTGTGACAGTATGGTTGTTCTCGTAATGTGCCGCTTAGGCCTTCTCTCTTTGGTTGCCATCATGGACAAGGAAAATAGTTCATGGCACATTTGGAGTTCCGCGTCTGGTGATTGTCGCCCATATTGGCAGTGATGCGGTCGACGCATGTCGTCTCGGCAATTAGAGTAATCCGGCATTTAAACGGCGGGAGATTGAAAGATTGGTCATTGCTGGATATGATCATGTCGCTGCTGACACTGTCGATGAAGCCGATCATGATAACCTATGGAGCTATGGAGTGGTATGCGTTTCATTTGCTGGCTATGTGATTTTGTTGTTGTTGTTGTAGTCTACCAGAGATGTAGTTGTATTTACCGTTATAGATGGTGTCCTGGATGGAGATAACACACGTTGTGTGATTCGTGGAATTATAAGAAGAGAGGGGCAAAAACTTTATATTGTTAAAGGGTGCCATGGGGTTTTGATTACTTTGTCCTAGATTTTATTAAACAATTTCAGTGAAATAATGAAAAAAAACTACAAAATGTAATAATTTCTATTAAATATTGAGTAAAGATAAAAAAAGTTGAATTTTTGTTCAATGTACAGGTTAAGCTTATAAAGCGGTTTAACCCGATAATTTCTTTCTTGGAAAATTTTAAGAGGCCCGAGGGTTTGGATGTCTTGTTCGCTTCCACAGTTTAACAAAATTGTCGCCAAAAGAAAAAAAATAGATGGATTGAAAGCCCGTCTACAGTTGAAACGACAGGGTCGAACTGCAGCGCCAGATGAAGGGTTGCAGGTAACGAAATGCTAGAGCAGCCAATGGGAATTCAGTGACATGGCGTCATGCATTGCGCATTCGCGAGTACTCATGAAGCAACAATTCTTCGACTAAAGTGCAAAGAAATGTTTTGGTGGAGAATTGAAGGCTTATCGATACTATGGATTCGAAAATGGTTGCAGAAGTTCGAGGAGAGAGGTTTAAAAATGAACGCATAAGTCTACAATATACCAGCGCCGCCTATCAGCCAATAATTGCACACTCTCAGGAAACTCAGAGCTCTGTTTCGCTATATCTCCTTGTAGTGCAATTTGTTTATCCCTACACAGGCGAAAATTTTCAACAGATCTTTTTATGTCTGTATCAAATTAAATATATACTTTAAATAGAACAAACTGTGACATGATAGTAAGAACGCGCGACTATTATACTGGGAGTGATCTGGGTTCGAGCTTTGTCACAGTCATTAACATTTTCTATGTCGGCGACCCTCTATGTTGTCGAAAAAAATTTCGCTTTAGTGTCAATTGGCTTATCCAGTATAAGTTTCCATAATGGCATAAATAGTACAAGATTCTGAAACATCTGATGTTCTGATTCGTCTTTAAACTTTGTGTGAGTCTAAAAATAGCAACAAGTTTACCTACACAAATACGGGAAGTTATACCATATCTCATTCATGTAATGCAATGACAAACAATTTTTTTTTTGTGTGTTTCTAACAATACTCCTCTTTTCATGTGCAAAATACCGGTAACCATCGTCTTTGATAGACAACATATAATTGTGTTATGTGCCACCAAGCCATCAAACTAAATTTGTATTATTATTGCTGCTTTTGTGTTATCCTTTCCCTGCGAATATGGTTTCTATTGCAGCCAATACTAATCCGTACCTATTGAAAACTAAATCGATTTTTGTTTCTTTAACAGCCGTAATTTGAAAAGAAATATATATGAATAACCGCCTCTGGACTTCTGGGGCCGTTTCTTTATTAAAAATTGTAGCATTTATGAGACCATGCAATGCATCTTGCTGTACACTTGATCCATTTTGCCTGCAGCTAAGACATTTCAACTGATTTTTGTGTGTGGCTTTTGTGGCCACATTTAAGCCAAACAAACCATTCACACAAGCACTCGTACACACACACACACAGTGACAGCACTGTGGTGGTGCCATTTAAGCCACCATTGAGTAGACTTTTACTTTAACCCTGATTTATGTGACTCTATTCGCCATTACAATGGAACCTCTATAAAATGTTACCATAACCATAAAAAGTTAACCGTTATAGATCATCAATGTTACAATAAAATGCAAAATACAGTTGAAATGCAAAATGCGAAGAAGAAGAAGAAGCAGCCCAAATGACAGTGCCCAAATGCCAAGCGGCCAAACAAACTGATAGCCTGAATGAAAGGCGCAACAACAAAAACGCGATGGCCAAGCGCAATAGCGCTACAAAAAAAACAAGGCAGAGAATAGTAAAGGCGCTCATACATAAATTTCCACAACATAAATGTAACAATATTTTGATAAATATGTGAAATTTTCCACAACACAAAAAATCTCTTTAGCCGCCACATTTTGTGGCAACACAGAAGTGGCCAAAATCTAAGCTAAAAGATACACATATGCTTGCCAACGTATGTGACGCAGTTAAAAAGGAGGCTCTGGGTTATGCTGGTATGGTGGTGGTGGTATCACCACCAATGTGCAGTGTAGCACAAATTCAATAAATGTTTGTTGCGGTGTTGCTCTACAATGTGTGATTTTAACACAGCCAACAGCTAACACAGCGCAGAGTTGTAGCCACAAACACACTCACAAGTACACACGAAAAAAAAATCGTCCAGCTAGTAATAAATTTTCAAGTTGTAAGTATAACAATTTGTATGCAAAAGAGGCGAAATAAAGTTACCGAAAAAAAAAGAGATGAGGCGCAAAGCCAACAGCATTTGGGGGTTATAACTCAAAATTCAAAAGAATACAAAGTTAATCCGCAGGGAGTTGTTTGCAGGCCACCATCAGCTAGCCAGTGAGCTGAACGGCTGTGAAACGCCGCACAGTGGCACTGGTGCATAGAAGAAAAAAAAGAGTATACTAAGTGATCATCAATGAATTTACTTAACTTTTAAGAACCTAATCTATAAGAATGAGAGAAAATTTCATTTGATATGAGACATTGGATTTAAACGTGTTCGAACATGCACTAATGAATTTATGTTTAGATACTTATTGTAGAAATGTTCTACTCCTTTTTTAAGCTCAGAATTTGACCATCCGAAATGCCCACTGTCCCACTCTTATAGTTCGACTTTTATGAGCATAGTTTGCAGGTTTCATGGTTGCATGGTGCTTTTGCAGCTACTTGGCAACCAGCAGAAGCTATCCTATGCTTTGTTTATTATTTTTTTGCTATTCGGCCAAAGGTTTTTTCACATAATCGCTGCACAAATAGACAATTGTTTATGGTTGCCCACATTTAAAGAAATGATTTCATACTCAAAGTGTTTTCCTTCTTACTCTTCTTCCTGTTCTTTGTTACTATTTTGCGCTTTATGCTGGAGAAAATACTATACACAACAAATCAATGGGAATTTAGAAGTAAAGTGTAGAAGAAGGAGCCTTACAATCGGTGTTGAAGTTAGAATGTCAACTTAGGTGTACAGGTAAGAAATGATTTAATTCTAGGTTTTCAGCTAGTAGACAGAGAGAGAAAGAGATAAATTAAGCTCTTGTTTCATACGGCAGACGAATGCGAGCTCTCATTATCTAATCGAGTAAATGACTTAATGTAGAGTGCACACAAAGCTTTTACTTACCACACTATCCCCCCAGAGATGAAAGACAATTTTGCCTTTACCAAATAGATTTGTAATGCCGCTAGAAGGCGGCATTTCTTTGGCTTAACTCAGCGTTTAGCGCGACACATTGTAAACGTAAACAAAACCCCCCAAAAAATGCTATAACACCAGCAGTACATAGTGTAAGCAAAGTGTACTAGTTGCACTATGTGCGATTTGCAAATATTTTGTCATTGTGGCTAGATTTATAGAGTATAGAAAGTTATATTTCTAAGAAACCAAAAAAATACACACATCATCGCACAACTACAACAATTCTTAGCAGAAACGTGTCTTTAGAGAGATGTTAGTTGCCACATTGTGTGGCATGAAAGAAAAAAAAGAGCTTAGCACCTTAACAGAAAAATGCATACAAAATTCTTAGGAAAAAAAAGGAGGAAAACTCTAAACAACACAAACCAAAGTGTTTGACACAATTCTCATTGTTAATTTCAGAAAACATTTGGCACATCACACATTTTCTAACCGGAACCCAGCATGTGTGACATCTCTCACACTTTGCTGTCTCGGTGTTGCAACAGCCGCATGCGATTGGAGCTGAGCAACAGCAGCAGCCAGCGGCATCTTTCGAGCGTTGAAGTGCTTTTGCCTGGGATGAAGGCCTATAATGCTAAAGTCGCATGTAATTGCTTAATAAGTCATTTAAATGTTGCCACATTGGCCACAGGGGCACAATAGACGACGCACTTGTTGTTAGTGTTTTTGTGTGGGAAAGCGAAGCGCTGGCAAAGCTTGATATTGGTATTAAGATGAATGATGCTGTATATTAACTCACAATGTTAAGGATTCTCTTTATTGAGGGTTATGGTAGCAAATTTAGACAAATGAGTTGCATGCTACAGTTGTCATCATTTACGTAATTAATCTTGGCTTATTGTAGTCATTGAAGAATGTTAGGTTTAGGACACATCAGATCTAGTAAAAAAAAACATCTTAGACTATACTTGGTGATCTACATATTGATCCTTTGTGATGGTCCTATATAAAAAGGAGAAGGGAAGAAAAAAAAACAAGGAATAGAAAAGACATAGAAAAGTGTAGGAACAGATACTGAAGAGAAGATCGTGGATAACCATAACAAGATATACTTAAGTCAGTCAGTCATATCGGATCAGTTAGCAATGGAAAGCACTGCATAAAATGTATAACATTTCATAATCCGACTGCAGAGAGAGACTCTAGAAAGAAGATCGTGGGGAAGAAAAGAAGATCATGATGAACCATAAAAAGATGTACCTATGTAAGTCACTCATCAATGGCCAATTAGCCGTGGAAGGCACCGCATAGAACCTATAATATTGCCTACCCCGACTGAGACGCTATGTTAGGTCCTCTACATAATCTTTTCCTAAAAATCATAGCCTCCCAAGGGCTAAAGCGGGACAGCTACAAAGAATTGTCTTGGACTTCTTCTCGTCGACACACGCACGGCAGTAGTCCGGTATGGATATATCGTATTTGCCTGTCAGGTGCCTGATATTACAGGCCAGTCTCAAATGATTCATGTACTGGCCAACCATGTACCCTGATTAGGCTCTATCACATAAGCCAGAGTGATCTAGAAGAAATACAGTCGATTGTGGTGATCCAACAACCTCCACGAAACCAAAAATGCAACAAATGGGCGGGCGAATATCTATCAGAGTGTCATGATAAGGCGTAGTACAGCCCCCTCCGACCAATAAGGATGATCTCGTTATATCCTGGGACCTAAAAGAGGCTGAAGTCCATAGGATTTAGGGCGTCTAACTTATCCTTACAGTTCCTCACCAACATTGATTTACACAATATAGAATTGTTTGCTTTAATTGCAGTTTGTTTATCCACACAGATGGTTATCCGTCTGGTAGTATTGATTTCAGACACCGCGGCTTTCTGAATGGCCAGTACCTCTCTGCATTCATCATGTACCTTTGATCCGTATTTAATGACAGAAATATACCAACCATAAGCAGTCCCGCCGTCATTTCATCCCGTCATTTTTACAGAATTTCAACGTTTACTCGACAAGTTTCGTCTAAAAATCAGTAAGGAGTGGTAGATGAAAAAAGTCGTCATTACTTAAAAGGTGGAGAATATTCGCATGACCATATGTGGACAGTCTGATAGCCCCTCGGGTCGCAATAGCCTTGACGTACAAGTGCCAGGAAGACACAGGAACACATCCAAAGCCGCTTGCGGTGTACTCCTTCAAGTCCCAGTAGACCCCTTTGCAGCCATCCTTTGAATTTTGCTAAGCTATTTCCTTAAGTTGCTCTTATTTCTCCTGCCTAACCAGATATCCATATATAAAAATTGGCCAGACTATCGCAGTATACAGCCACTCTGTCACCTTCCAACTGAGTCACCAGCTTTTACCTATAGAGTCCCGGTACGCATAAGGGCATTGACACGCCTCTTTAACCTCTCCACTCTCTTCTGATCGAGTTTCGGTGGCCTAAAGTCCATGATATTATCTCTACGGGTGAAGAGACCCAATCATACCAGCTTTCCAAAGGCAGTTTGTATAAGGTTGGTATAAATTCCCCGCCTAACATAATGACCACGTCGTCCGCATATGCCCCAATTATAGTAGGTCATTTTGTTTCTAGACCAAGCGGTTATCGAAATCAAACTACGATGATTTTTAAGAAAAACTATCCAGGAAACCATGGGTCTAAAATCAAAATTGATCCCACGGTTTTTAGCGAGAAACTTTTCGTATTTCATATTAGGGGTGCGATAGTGTTGTCCGGATGCATTAACCGTATGTTTTAGTGAATCTTAACACCACAATCATAAGACTTAAGCCACAAAATCCCCTTCCTTCATTATGTGGCTAAGTGTAATTACGCTACTCGACCTTCATATTCATATGTCTATTTATGCAAAGAAGTTTTGTTTTGGTTTGCATAAGACGATTAATTTATATTAATTTTCACCAACAAAAATTTGTAGTCTAGTGTAATTGATCACACTTGTTGTATTACATTTCCATCTCTTGATTCCAAATTGTTTTTTTTTTTTTGTAATATTTTTATATTTTTTGTCAGTAGCAACAAATTTATTCCCTCTCCTTACTTAACCACCAAAAGACTTAAGACACAAACTCCTTGTTCGCCTTAGTACAACTTTATCAGTAAAATCAACGAAAGTACTCATACGATTTTATCTTCAATATACGATTTTTCTTATTGTAGCCATTTTCTGGCAAATCTAGATCATGTTGTGTGCCCATGCGCTCACAAGGTTTCATCGTTTTGATCGTTGTCTCTCGTTACGTTTGGTCATTTTACGGCCGGTGTTCACGACAATTCGCCGTTGATTTACAATTTAAATTGCAAAATTATCTTAATGTATTTTGACAAGACAACAAACAACAACAGCATCAACCTAAAACTATAACAAATTTGGTAAACAATAACAGCGGCACATACGCGGCCAGCTACTGCACACAAAACCTTACCACACCTTTTACAGAAGACCCAAAACGGACATGAGACCAAATCTGTCAGCACTTAAAATAAGATTATACCATAAAAGACAACTATACCAAGTCAGCACAAAACTTTAACGAAAAAAAAAATGTGTGCAAAAAATCAAACTGATTTAGTTTGTTTTTTTTCGTATTTTTGTTTGCTACTTGGACTTCAATTCAATTTTGAGATTTGTATTTGATTTCATTTTGTTTGACTGTTTTTTTTTTCTTCTGGCTTCTAAGCTACTGGGCTGGGGAGTCGAACGCTATGAGTATCAGTGACTGAGTAAGCGAGTGAGTGAGTGAGTGACTGGGCCAGTGAGTGGCTCGCTGGCTTGGTATGATCGTGTAATACATCCATCGTTTGTTGGTCGAGCCAGACGGACAAGCTAAAGTTTTAAATTCAATCATGTATCAGCAATTTTAAAACAATTTTCAACTTACTGACAGTTTTGCTACTGTTCGTAACTTTAGCAGTGGTGGCTCTACCGTGGCTGGAGAATATCTTAACCGAGTCAAGAGAAACACTAACAACAACTACAAAATACATTGACTTTGGTACCAATCTGTCCATCATCATTATCATCAAAATGCAATAATTCTATAAGAAACTTAAATGAAAAAGCAACAAATAAAAAAAACAACGATACAACAACTAAGACTAAAGCTTTAAGAGACAGCCACTGTCTTACTGGGATTTGGAAAGAAAAATCAACAACAACACCAAATTAAAGGAAACTTGTGCAGGGGTAGGAATGAACAGTAGGGATATGCCTTGTAAAGTTATTAAAAAAAAATTAAAATTAATGCAAATTACTTTCATTGATTTGAAATTCATACTGAAAACAAATTTGCAAATACAACAAAATTAAATTGTTATATGTTTCCTTTCTAATTTCAGTTCACTTTTTCTGTATATGATGGCTTGTTGAAAATCTCCTCTTTTTGTAAGTACGCCTTTGCCTTAATACAGTTCAATACAATATCTTAAAATATTTTTTTATTTTAGATTATAAGACCTCCGATTTAATAAATTTTGACCTATAAAGATTTTAAGTGGTGTTCCCATCCAATTATGTCATCGAAATTTTGAGTAAATTACTCGAGGCTTACAAAGTACGTCATACTATATCTCAGTAAAAGAAAACAACATTTTCGTTGGCTTTCAATTCGGCCTTATTAAAAATAATACTGTGTTATATTTTTGGGGTGATTGGCTTGACGATGAGAAATTCTCAGGTTGGACTTATTTTATCGAATGAAATTTTCTAAAAATATTCATTGTAATTAAACCATAAATTCACAATATTGGAACAAAGTGCGTATGATTAACATAAAATCTGCATAACATAAATATTACTCATTCGTAGGACATACACATGAAGCGAGTAGCATATGCAAACTCGCTACATATGTACAATACAGTACTCAGGGTCTCCTTTCAATATCATCAGTAATCACCAGTTATAGAGTTTTGGGGAAAATTTTTATAAAACAGGTGAAAAGTTTCAGTCGAGTAAACCGACTTGCATATATAATCACACCCTCAGTAAAAACATAAAATTTGCTTAAAAAACTATATTATTACTTGATTTATAAAGAAGGCGGCATGGTACATTTGATTGGGAGGTACTAGAAGGGGCGTGGCTTGACTTACAGTTTTTTCTCCAAAATTTTACCCTGCTACAGTTTTACTAAATACGGAATTTGGTCACGATCGCGTTGGATGTATTTATATTATTATTCGGTTTCAACAGTGGGCACAATGGTCCATTTGTACGGGAGGTATCAGAAGGGGCGTAACTGGACCTCAAATTTATCCACCGAAAGTTTATCCTGTTATAGGTGAACAAAATACAGAATTCGGGCACGATCGTCTCCCATTCTAAATTGGGCGGAATGGTTCATTTGAATGGGAGGTACCAGAAGCGGCGTGGCTAGACTTCCAATTTTTCCCCAATATATTATACTGTTATAGCTTAACAAAATACTGAATTTGGGCAAGACCGCGTTTGTTGTATTCATATTATTTCTCTATCTCAAAAGTGGGCGGAGTGGTACATTTGTATGGGAGATACCAGAAGGGGCGTGGCTAGACTATCAGTTTTTTCTCCAGAACTTTATCCTGCTACAGTTTTTACTAAACACTGAATTTGAGCACGATCGCTACAAATCGCTCGCTTGTATGGGTGGTACCAGATGGGGCGTGGTCATGTAGCCCATTTGCAATACCGTAAATAGTTTTAGGAAAATATTTACCTGTGCAAAGTTTTCAAACAATTGGTTTGATCTTTCGAACGTTATTGTGCATACCAGCCGGACAGACAGACAGATGGACGGACAGACAGACGGACATGGCTCAAACGACTTAAAAAGTCATGAATTGAATTTGATTCATAGAAACATAGGGTATAAAGTGACTCCTTTTATGTGTTACACTTTTGAGTCGCATCAAATGATATATACCCTCCTACCCGTAGGGTAAGGGTATAAAAATGGCGCTAAATTACAACATTTTTAAGGATATAATTTCGAAGTTATCAAAATCAGTAAAGTGTAGAATACATAAAACATTTTCCAAAATAAACAAGTTTTTTGGCTCTTGGTCGGCGCAGCGACAATATATCAATACATTACACTCTGCAACAGTTTGAGGGTCATTGTTTCAGGGTTGAATGTCCCATACGGGTGGGAGCTAGAAGGATAAAATGTTCCGAGGAAATATTACCCCTAAAATTTTAATATAGGTCTTCAAAGACAAAAACTATCCCAAATGCATTTTTGCACATGATTATTCTTATCCTTCGTACTTCAAACCACTGTAAAAAAAATTGAGACATAGATTGAGACATAGATTTTGAGTTTAAAGTTTTTTTTACTCATTTCATATGCTATCATCTGATATTGGTCTGAGGCAGTCCCGAAAAATTGTGTTGCATTGTTTGCTCATAAATAGACTTCTTAACATTTAATTTAGATTTTACTTTAGAACCTTTGACTCGTAAAGGTTATTTATCTTAGGCGACTCTTTGTGAAATTTTCCGGAGAATATTTCTATTGAAGATTCCCTCTAATGTTCCCTCTGAGCTGTTTTTCAAAATTGAGCCAAATATGTCCCATATGGGTGGGAGCTAGAGGATTAAAATGTTTGGACATGAACCAACCGAAATGTATTTTGCATATAATTTTTCACAAATTTCAAAACCCAAAAATGGAGTTTAAGGTTTTTTACTGAGGTCAAATGCTATTGTTTGATATTCGTCTGCTTCACCCCCGAAAAGGGGTGTTGCACTGTGTTATTTACTTAAGCCTTAACTACAATTCTGCTAAGGAATGATATAAGAAATCATCATATCAGTCTGATAAAACTAAGCAAAGACTTGAATGAAAGGTAAAATATTAAATATCTTACCTTTGAACGACAAACCTTTGGAGGTTTTGCTACCGTACACCGTAGTACCATGGAATTTCTCACACCCCAGATGGGCTGTTGCACTGTTGTATATGTACCAACAACTTACAAGTTTAAAACATATTGTGCTTTAATGACTCGCATTACATGTAGATAGACCTCCAATAGACAGATTTTTATCAGGTTTTTATGGATATTCTCAAATTTTCACCCCACCCTCGTCTCTATCAAGCTCATACTCCCCGATACTAGATGAACAGACTCTGGCAGTAATCGAAAAACGCACTTATACTACTTGTCGATAGCTGTGTTGTTGTCGTTATTGTTGTTTTTGTTTCTCCTCTTCTCTAAACTTCATGTAGTGCCACTGCCACTATTCTATGATATCTATTTCATTTTCTTGAGCTTATAAGTATTAGTTTGAGATATCGGTATCAAGTAGCAAAACTCTGAACACCCAGTAGCAGCAGCACACAGATGCTAGCCGACCGTCTTTTTATGCTGCCAATCCAAGTCACTGGTGTTGCTTGTCTAAAGTGATGCAAAAGCTTAAGTTTAGCCGTGTTGCATGCCTCACCACAGAGCATTCTTGTTGTAAAGCCAATGCAATTACTTTGTAATTTAAGTTATTGATTGCCATTCGGTGGCCAACGCGCGGCGGCTCATACCGAACATAGAAGAAGAGACGTTGAGAAGAAAAAAATGAGCGTTTACTAACACAATTCTTATAGCCATAACTGCCAATGGACGGCCTACAACGCCAACACCGTCACACAGCTACTGCTGCTACTGGCAATAGTTAATCTTATAGATTATTTCATTATTGTGTAAAACTCATGACTGTTTTCATTTCAGTTGATTTTGTATTTTTTGTTTTTCTGTTTTGCACAATTGCTGTGATAAAAATGGTATTAAGTTATTACGGGAGGTAACCAAAACGCAGCAGCACACATCAACGATGATGTGAATTAGAAATTCTCTGCAACTCCCAAATGTAGCATAAAGTATTTTGTCTAAAGCACCTCTGGCATTAGCTGGCGATCGATTGATCGTTGGCTGGCTGGCTGGCTGGTGTTGAAGTGTTGACCATGATTGCATGTCATGTCAGTTATCAGCTTCATTCTTAATCCAGATCACCTTTCAACGGCTTGGCAAACACAGTGTACATACGTAGTAGTTACTGCAAACCACTTTGAGTACGTTTATGGCTAAATTTAATTTCAATTTTCAATTATTACCAATTGTTGTTGTTTGTTTTTGGCGTTTTCCAACCAGTCTTATGATTGATTACCAATTGTTTATAGTCATTCATGTTTTGTGTTTGCCTTTTTGTCGACTTGAAGTTTTTCCATTTGGACTTTTTTCATTTCGTTTTGTTTTTTTTTTGTTAAATTAAATTAAATAATTGGTTTCACACATGCCTCGGTTTTTGGCTTCGTAAAACATATGTTGTTTAATGGCTGAAAATGGTTTTGATTCACTTAACTTGTTTGTGTTATTTGAAAATTGCTGCTGGTCATTATTTTTTTTTGTTTTGTTTTGCTAAGTTTATTTTTTTTATATTGCTGAGTTTTTTTTTTTGGCAACAAGAACTTGTTGAAAATCATGTATGGGTAATGTGATATTAAGCGAATAAAACAAGGTCTGCGGTATGCGAAAATGTTGCAAAAATTTCAAATTCGCCAAATGTGATGGAAACTAAAAATATTTGTAAAATTGTGAATTATAGAGGCAGTAGAGTATTTCCTGGGACAGGTTAAAGCTATTGTAGATTGATTGAAATAATATGGAGAAATATTTTAAAATTAAGCTGTCTATTTTTTCGAAGTTAAGATTTTTTAAATTATTACGGTTTCAAATTTTGATTGAATAGCTATGGCAATGATTATTAATATTGTAAAACAATAATATTGTTAAACACATTATATCAAAATTAAGGAATAAAGAATTTCTGAAAAATAATATTTATACCAAATATGTCAGATCGATTTAACCGTGTATATGTGACTAGCTTTCCCGTCTCGCGTTGCTTCACCCGTACTTACAATGAATCTTATTATGAGTTTAAGCAATACAGGTAACGCTTTATAAGACTAACGAACACCCCATTTATGTGAGTGTAGCTTTATCCCATTGTCTGAATAATTGTACCGCTTAGTCCCTTTTTATACCTAAAAGTATGAATTTCTAAAGATATTTTCGTATCGCACAACTAAAATGGATTCTCTAATTCTATAAGGAGCAATTCTATATACATTTTCGTAACTCTACCTTTATCCAATAGTACCAGTTTTATTTCTTTTTCGGTATTTTTACAACTAAGGAACGAATTTCGAAAAATTACTACACCTCGCACTGCTAAAATATTTACTTAAATATTTGCGACAATACCTTTAGTCGTTAAGTGCCAGTTTTATCCCTTTTCGGCCGTTTGTACCCCTAATAGGGAGTAAGCCTTTATAAATGATCACGATAATATTTAAAACTCCATTCTTAGCTGACGTTTCCTCGAAAAGAGGAACAACCACCACAAATTTCATCATCCTATCTGCAGCCATTTCCCCGCGAGACGTAATTCCCATGTACCATTTACATATGAAGCAAATCTCATCTTCATACCTTTAATGACTCGTGAAATATGACCGATTAAAATTGTAGTCTGTGTGAGTGGTGCCACGCCCCTTTGTTTAATTATGTTTTTATGTAGACTATGACAGAGGCCCTAAGGATAATACTACACAGTGAAAATTTCATTGCAATCGGTCCATTTATTTCACCTGATAACGATTTATCCAAAGGGGGCCCATTTTCAGCGAGACGTAATCTTTTTTGCATCAGTAACATATGTATTAAATCTCACCTTCATACCTCTAATGGCTCCTGAGATATGACCGATTGCAATTTCGGTTTGTGTAGCCGGTAGCCGCCCCATTGTCCAACTATGTTTTCATGTAGCCTTTGATAGAGGGCCTATGGACAGTATCACACAAAGAAAATATAATTGCAATCGGTTCATTTATTTGGCCCATATAACGATTTTCTAAAAAGGGGCGTGGTATCGCCCAATTTCCACAAACCAAATATTTTTTTCTTTTACGACAGATATACGTATCATATATTGACTTCGTACCTTTAATGGCTTAAAAGATACACTGATTTCAAAATTCGATTTGTATGGAGCGGTGCCATGCGCATTTTACCCCCTGAAGTCCGAATTTCCAAAAATCCCGTCTTAGTGCGCGCTTACGTCAAAAAAGAAACCTATATTCGAAATTTTACGGTTCTAGCTTTAGCCGTTTGGGCTGGGGAGTGATTAGTCAGTCACCCAAGCCTTTTATATATAAAGATTGAGACACAAAAAAAATAAACGTGCTATTACAGCGCCACCTACCGGCTTCAATTGTCAATCCAATCGCACCACGAACCCATACAAAAAAGTATCATGAAAATCGGTAAAGCCGTTTAGGTAACAGACACTTGGAACAATTTTATATTTAATCTGTGGGATGGCTTATCCTTTGCTATTGCACAGTTGAGGAATATTAAAAAAATGAACTACATATAACATACTTCATGGAATTGCCTCAAAGTTATTAGTGTTGCATATATTTATATCACCAGGGTAATAGGAAATATGCAAATGCATTTTTTTGTAGAACGAGATATTAACAAATAGGTAAGGTATTTATCTGTTTCAAGGTCCTACAAGTATTTTTACACCTATTTGTTAGAGCATATTTTTGCATATTTTACCCATAAAGTCATAGTTTTATGCTTTTTTATATTTTTTAAAAAATATTCCTTTTTAAGCCTATTCAAAAACAAGAAAGTCTTCGCAACTTTGCTTTTTTTAAATAAAGCAGCATATTTTGACATTTTAGGGCATATTTTAAGCGCACAAAACACGATTTTTAGGGCATATTTTCGGTTGCTCTTTATATTACTTTTAAACGCACTTTAGTAACAATTCGTCACCCCTATAATAAGGATAAGGAGTTATTCTGGTTAATCCAACAACATTTTATTGTGTAAAATGTTAACTCTCTACGACAACAGACCCTTAAAACGGTGCGACAAATGGTCAGGGTCACCGATCATCGGGGATTCTGACTACCGGGAAAAGTTATACCGGGCGTTTCGCTGGGTCACGTCTAGGAATCGAGGTATATCGATTTCATCATATAGGTGCTATGAAATGTAGTACATGGGGCGGGAGCCCAAAATCAAAAAAAAATCGGAATGATAGGTCAGCCTATGGGGGACGTGGCCGTGGCAAAGTGGTTAGAACACGCTACTACCATGCGGGAGATCCAGGGTTCGATTCCCGTCTCCAGTCATCTACATTTTTCTTTCATTGCTGGCCCTCTCGATGTTGTCGACAGCAACTTCGCAGTATCAAGTGTCGAGTTTATCGGCATGTCTAGTAAAAAGCTTAAGGTGTAAAGGGAAATTAAGTAAGTAAGTAGGTCAGCCTATGGGGAATTAAAACCGGGGTCCTTGGGTTCAATGATGATGGGCACTCAAATGAAAGTTGTTTTCTAGATGAATCCCCAGAGCAACGCGGGGACACGTATAACTTTCTTTGACCCATTTGACCGGTAATCAGAACACCAGCCGATTTTGGCTGTCGCACAGTGTCGCACCACTCGTCTGCATATTCCTATCTAAAGTACAGGGTATTACAACGGTAAAAAAAAAAACAAATTAATCTACAGATCGAAATTATGCATACGTATTACATTTTAACTTAATATATATAACTATCCGTTAATTAAAAAACCCTCCCACATATGTATAATAGTCTATCTCTATAGATGTAATAAAAACAGTTCTATCGCGCGACCTCCGCTACTATTCGAAAATTGTTCATCTTCATACTTTGTGTATCAATCTATATTTTTCTAGTGGTAAAAAACAATTTTGACAAAAAAAAACATTTCGCTTACAACAGCCCACTGATCGAAAATACAAAATTCGTCTGTAAATTTCAACTTGCAGTGGCGAGTACTATTTATGTACTAAATGTCATATCTCTAGGGCTAAAACTACTGTCTGGGCATGACCTCTCCGCCCTCTAATAGAAAATAAAAATAAAAAATAAAACGTTAACCTGTTGTGCCGAGTACTCTCTGTACTCACAGATCGTGTTCCCAAGTGCATCTCTCTAGGACTAATATACACTTTGGCAACGCCCACTCCGCCTGTTGATCGATAATACTAATTTCGTAGGCAAATTTGAGCCTGGTAGTGCCGATTACTATCTGTGTACCCAATTTTAACTCTCTAGGACTAAAAAAATAATTTGGCTTCGGCCACTCCGTCCACAGTTTAAAAATGAACAAATTTCGTCAGCAAATTTGTAATTGTAGTGTAGTCTTCTACCTTTGTATAAAATTGAATCTCTCTAGGGCAAAAACCAGTTTTGCCCTCTGCCCACTGATTGAAACTTAAAATTTGAAACAGTAGTGCCGAGCACTATTTGTGAACCATATTGTGATATGCCCACTCCGCATGTTGATCGGAAAAATCAAATTTCGTCTGCAAATTTTAACCATCTGTCTGTGTATCAAATTTTACCTCTCTAGGGCTAAAATACAATTTGGTCACGCCCACTCCGCCCACTGACCCAAAAAAAAAATTTTGGCTGCAAATATGTAATTGAGTTATCGAGTACTATCTATCTAACAAATGTTATGCCTTTGGGTTCACAATACAATTTTGCCGCGCCTACTCACTGATACTCACTCACTGATACTCACTGATCGAAAATTAAAATGTCGCCTACATATTTATATTTGTGTTGGTGAATAACATATTGGTATCAAATGTAATACCTTTAGCTCTAAAACAGTTTTGCCTCTCCCACTCCGCCCATAAGTTTATAAATTTTAAAAATATGTAGCCTTTGGTACACTTGATGTGTACCAAATTTCATTGGCATCGGTTTGCGGTTAAAAAATTATATTTCAAGAACCAATGTAGGTTGAAACTTGCGCAATCAACAACTGACCTATTATTTAGATTTCTTTGAATTCTTAAGAAATCCCAAGGAAATGATAAAAACAATTAGCTTTTTATTGATCGACTTGAAAACCTCTGCAAAATCTATTGTTGATCAACATAAAGTCCTCATTGAAGGCAGTCAGTGATCTTCGAGTAAGTATTTAATACATTTTTCTCCATATTTGAGACAATAACATTACATTTTTATGAAGACAAGTATTTGACATATCAAGGCTTTAGAGATTTTACATAAAAAATTATCACTGCCGAAAAAAAAATATATATATTTCCGAAATTCTTACATAAGTATATTTTTTATTGTGCTGCTCCAAATTTAACATCAAATACAGAGCCAAGACATCTCAATGTTAGTATAACTTTAACAACGTTCTTATCTTAAGTCTTTCGTTTTTAGTACCTGCGACATTTGCTGCTTTTTATACTTCCATTTTCTTTTTTAACACTTTATGTAGTATACTCGTATGTGTACCCTCTTCATGTAATTCAGGATATCCTCATGTCAATGTTCTTAATGAAAAGTGACACCATTATTTGTAAATTTTTACATTTTAGTCTAAGAAATGACCAATAAACTTATGTCTTAATGAAGTGCCATAATATTATATCGGATTAAAACTCTAGTTAAGAATCATCAACTATAACATCTTTATTTGTAAAATTCAGGCGAAATAAATAAATTTCACACTAAACAACCATGTTCATAGCTAAGCTGGACGTTTGTTAAATAGCTTCTATAGAAACCAGGTGAATAGCTTCATAATGGTTATAAGATAGTTCATAAAGCGAACAGCATGAATATTTATGAAAGTACAAGAATAAAAAGGGGGTTATCATTAGAGTGACAAGTAAACGTAATAGGTTGATGGAATGAATTGGAATGCCATACTAAGACATTTGTTGAACTGAACATTAAATTTCATACCAATCTATAGTTATTGTGCAGAGTTGTGAAATAATATTTGCGCTCTTAAAACATGTAGGCTAAAACAGGGATTGGTTTTTTGTGCCAAATTCTAGCCAGGGCTATATACTGACGACGTAAGACCCTTACATTGGTTTAGATTAGATTTTCATTGGCTAAAGTTTTATAGCTATTAGTTTAGTAGGAATGTTATAATTCTGGAAAAAGAAACTCAATTGAAGGTAAGGAAATAAGAAAGTTTTCAAAGTCAAAATGTGCAAATTCGAAAAAGTGGAACAAAGTTTAAAACATGAAGCGACAGGGATGTTATCAGGACATTAAAATACGGACTTCTTACACACTGCTCAATATCAGTTTTCAATACAGTAATGAAGGGCCACCGTAACTAATTCCATCATCACCGCCATATTCAGAAAAATAATTCATATGTGATACAAAATGATTACAAAAAAAAAACTTCCAGAATTATTTATTTGAAAATATGAAGTTAGGCGCAGCTTAATATGGCTTCCTTTAAGGATATCTGCTCATCTCTACTTACTTTTCTAATGATTCTTTCCATCACTACACAATCAACACCCTCTCACCATATACCGTATTTTAGCCACCAAGTGTCTTTCCATCGTTGCCACCACTCTCTGCCACACCGTCATAGATGTCTCAATTAAATGCTAAATTATGTTTGCATAAAGTGTGACATTTTTATCGTAATGCCCGACATAACCATTTGAAAATCGTTTCATTTAAAACACCCATGTTATGAGATCTTTCTGCGCAAGGCGAACAAACAAAATGTATAAACTGCTGCGTGTCTGGAATACAAGCAGCTAAAGCAAGCTTAATAATGCTTTACTTGATATTCCCACAACAAATTAACTACTTTTGCTCTGGCCTCATACTGCCACAATGTGGCACAAAAATGTGTCGGTTATAGCCGCCGCAGCCATTAATTAGCATTGAGTTTGTCGTTAACAAAAGAACATCAACGGAATGATGTTAACAAATTCTTGATCTATAAATGTCATCAATTATTCTCAAGCTTTGATCTTGAACGGACGGGTTTCGCAGACGGTCCGCCATGGGGGAAAACTAAATCAAATTAAAACAAATTTATCTTTATATGGTCATTATTAATGCACAATGACTTTGATTATAGTTGGCTTTTTTTTCTGAAGTATTTCTGTTTTTGTTGTTGCATTAGTTGAAATTGCTCACACAGGCTGCGAGTGTAAATCATAAATTTTATAATGCAACGCCAGTCCGAGCATTAAACATATGTTGCAACATGCGAAGAAAACAAATATTATAACAGTTTGCCACAAATAGCCGCAACAGACAACATACATTTAATTATCACTTTGCAACACTTGTTGCAGTTATGCCCCCCATCATCCCCCTATACTTCCACCACATCGTCTCAGCCTCTCTGCCTCTTTATAAAGTAGTTCGTTGCGGAGTTACTTTTGAAATCTTCAGCTAAGGCGGACAGACGGACACTTGCAGTTGAATCAATTCCTGATGCGTTTGAGAAATCTTTGGTATGTCTGACAATCATCGCATTTGAAATGACGACACTAATTAGTAAAGTAACAAAGATGCCACATGACAAGGATTCATAAAATGTTACTTTCAAGGTTTTTACGTTACAACTACGTTGTTGCGCTGTAATTACCCGTGTGTTCCTTTTGACATGGCCATTGGATATGGTTATATTTTGCACCTAAGCATATGGAAAAAAACCTAATAAATTTAATTATTGTGGTTGCAAAGTCCTTAAAAGGTCTGTGACATTCAGATTGAAGATTTATGATAATACCAATTTGATCGAAAAGTCATCACAGTTTAAAGAGAAAAATAGAGAGGGAGAGAGGGGACAGGGAGATCAACTGAGGAGGGTTAAGAAAATGCCAATTAGGTAAGAAGATTTGATGTCTACGGTTTATTGAAAGTACCATTTTTGGTACTTTCCATAGGGACATGGAGTTTGAGAAATTTTCTCAGAGAGACTGTGCTTTTTGGAGGACTTTGTCATACAAAGTTGCTAAGTATAGGAAGATAAGGGGTAATAGTCGTTTACAATGGCATGATTTATGCTGGGGTAGAGCTTGCATAAGCCTAACCGTTAAGAGTTGTGTGAATATCAAGTGTACATCTTGTAAAATGTGATACATTTAGAGGCTTGTTAATTCTTTTGATTATTATCCACAGATTACATCCGACTGTTGTCAAGCCAACATCTTATTTTTAATTAGTTTTGTTTGACAATTCGTTGCAGAATCGGAAGATCGATTCTGCTTACCCTTTGTAGTGCGAAGTGCACGAAAAACATTTTTTACAGAATTTAGATTTTCTTCCAACACCTGATATCGCTACAAAGTCTCCAAATTAGTTGCAGAAGGTATGATAAGGCGACACTTAGACAGTATTGAGAATAATATTGCGGCTGTAGTGGAGAGTATTGCTTGAGACCGTAACAAATCGATTCAACAGCGTTTTCAGCATCTTGGAGTCTCGAATGCAACAATTAGTTGAAAATTTGAGTCTCAGTATACTTTCCAGGATGACACGCTACCAAAAACACCATATCCCGTCCGTAGTAAGGAGAATATTGCGGCTATGGCGGAGAGTATTGCTTAATACTGTGACCAATCGATTCGACGCCGGACGCAGAATTTTGGTCTATAGTATTCAACAACTTGGTCAGTTTGAAGAAAGGTTGCAGCAAGACGGTGCTATGGCATTATTAGGAAATCAGTTTAGAAAGCACCTTCGTAGTCTTGATCATCATTTGAATGAAATTTTCCTAAAAAGTAAATGTCAGAGTTTGTTCTTTCCGCCTATAGAAAAGGTTCTGACTTCCAGTTCTACTTTAGGTGTTTTATTAGAAAAACAAACCTCTAAATGAATCGCCTTTTAGAACAACATACTAAAATATTTAAAAATGGGAAAATTTAAATTTGTTTAGATATTTTTTTAAATAAATAGGAACTTGTGTGTAAAATGTTCTTTGTCAACATTTGAATGAATTATCCTTAAAAAGTAAATGCCAAAATTTGTTCTTTCCGCCTATAGTAAAGATTCTGACTTTCAGTTCTATTTTAGGTGTTTTATTTTAATTTGTAAAACAAACCTCTAAATGAATCGCATTTTAGAACAACTTACTAAAATATTTGAAAATGGGAAAATTTAAATTTGTTTAGATATTTTTTTAAATAAATAGGAACTTATGTGTAAACTGTTAGTTGTAAGCATTTTGGCTCTCAGCAAAATCTGTCGACGAATCCGCAAAATTTTATTGACAAAATATACGATTTTCTCTTTTTGGGGAAAAAATTTACATATAAATGCTATACATAAAAAATAAGAAAATATTTTTAATGTTGAACTAGTAGGATAATTGTCATCGACTAAATTCAAATATCCTTCACCGTTTGTATATATATGACGATAAAAATAATAGGGGTATTCATGTTTATAAGTATTTGGTCAAGTATTTTTGATAAATTTAATATTTGAAGTAAATTTCAAATACTTATGAATGTAAACCACATAACAAATTGCAAAAACCAGTTATACAAAATGTTCAGTACAAATACTCCAGACTAAAAAGATCGTGAATAAACCTATTGTCTTTAAATTATTTTCTTAGAAATTGGTTAACCTTTAAAAAAGAGTGTAGAGTGTAGAAGCTTGCATTACAAATTTTAGTTCGATTGCTCTTAAGCTACTGCTTTAATCACGGGGATAGACAGACGGATGGGCGGACATCTTAAAAACGACTCAGAATTCGACATCGATTTTTAATATTTACAAAATAGTTTTATCCTTGGTCAGATGCAAATTCTCAATCGTTTTTGAAAACCTCATAGTTAGTTTGTTACTGTAAATCTATATCCGATATGTCCCAATTACACAGTGCAACAGGATAAGGTACTAAGTCAGTATATAAGTTAACTACAATTCTACTGAAGAATAAAATGATAAATCAGCAATGGTTCTTGAGTTATAGCTGAAAAACTAAGCAAAACAAACGTTAAAGGTCATAAAAAACAAGAACGCCAAACCCTTTGTGGGTTTTACTATACTGGCCTAGTACCTTCACTCTGACTAGGATTTTTTCACACCCCAGACAATGACCTCGAAAATATTCCACTGTGTTGTGGCAGGCAATCTTTTTACATAAAGTCATACCGTACCTTAACTCAACATACTCCTTTCTCTGTTTGCTAAGTTACAACCTCATTTGCTTTTGGCCTTATATATAGATCATAACAATTTTCTTTCTCCTCATGCCCTCTCCCCCCCGCCACCACTTAAGACGAACGAACATTTCCCATAAACAAATTAGATTAATTTGAAAAATTACCATACTACACTACTGCCGATCACCTAAGGATCGACTCTTTCCCTCTGTCCCTCTGAATCATAGTGATTCAAACCAAACCAGTAAACATCATTAGCATAATGGAAAACCAAACACTTTTGCTCACGTTTTCTAATTTCGAATTTTTTCCCCCGCCAGTTGCTGCAAAATAAGAAGAGTACAGAGAAAAAAAACGGAACAGCACTGAACTTAATATTAAATCAAAGTGCCGAGACCTCAGATGATAACACAAGAAGCCCCAACCGACCGACCGACCGACAGACAAGTAGACGAGGTCTGCAACTCTTTGATGCGGTCAAAGCCATTACACTGACGATGGCTGTGGTGGCAGCGGTACGTACGAAGGAATTACCTTAGTTTCCTTGCCATATCCAGGCTACTGTATAAATTTAGTTATTTAAAGGCCATAAAACAAAACCGAAAACAAATTGAGGCACAAGTTGAGCCAATTTTAAACAAAATTAATTTTGTTCCTTCGCCACAACAGCAGCATCGACGCTTCGACCGCATCGATGAACCTTCTTTCGTTTATTCCACACAGAAGCCCCCAAATAAACTCATACTCGTTGGGGACTAACCAACGGCCGGCCATGGCCACGGCTAAAACGTTCCGGGCACGCTGGGACCTGGGAAGTATGTGCGGAAAAATGTTCGGCAACTTAACATAAGGCGGCCGCTGCAGTTGCCTCCACCTCCTTTGTGGCATGAATCATGATTCATATACATACTTTTGTAAATAGCACGATGAAAATAACTTTCATTGGAGAATTGGGAGCGTTTTTGGGCAATGCCAACATTACTGCAAGAGGTGGTGGATATCAACACCACAATACCACGGTCAATGCCACACCGCACCAGTGCCCTCGGAGGCCATCGAACAGCACAGATCTTGCTAAGCAGCAGCAAGAACGCCACGGCGGTGTGGAGCATAAGTATGAGCATTGCTGTGAGCTTAGCAGAAAATTCTTGAACAAAACCTTTGTCGGCTTTATGCCACAGCAACAGCAACAACCGCGGCAAGAGTAACAAATTTTCATTTTTGTCTTTTGGTTTCATTTGTGGCCATATGCAACGTTCTACCTCCCCTTATTCTATGCGGCGGCACCGAGTGCTGCCGCTGCTGTAAAGACTTCTTTACATGAACAAAAATGCCGCTGAATAAGTTTAGTTTTGTTTCTCTTCTTTTTATTTTGCTGTGTGGAATAATACAACAACTAAACTTTCTTTTGGTATTTAGTGTAGGCTACAGTAGGCAATGAAGATTAGGCAGAGCTGTGGGAAGTGTGTAGAGGTTTTAGAAGAGAGAAAGCAAGAACTTGATATATAATTAAATCCTTGTTCTGAACAAATTGTCCTAGGAAGTCCTTAACGCCTTTTGTGTGAATAAATCAGAAATGGTTTTTCAAGAAACACTTAGGCTAATGAAGCCCATTGTGAAACCTGCAAGTTCACCTATAGCAAGTACTGACTGACTGTGTCTCGGTACCCAGATGAGCCCGATGTCAATATTCTCAGCCATCAGCTATTATTGATGATTGACATTCCTTCACCGTCAGAGATGTAGAAAACATGACTTTCAGGGATTTAATAGCAGCCTGGCTGTCTCGGTAGATGCAGATTATAGGGATAGTGGTGACTCTATTTTTCGGTAGCTCAGAAACCACAAGTATAATAACGATTCCTGCATGAACCACTTTGCAATCGTCTAAAAGCTTGTAGAGTTCATTTATATTAAAGTCCGGTAAATGAAAGCCATAGTCCCCTCTCGCGTCCAACTTTGATATACCGTTGAAAAATCTGATGCTACTGGTATTTCCCTCCAATGACTCTTTCTAGGTATTCATAACCGGAAAACAAGTCCTTAGATTAGTTAATGGTAATAGGTCCAGGATACAGTAGTCCGTTTTCGAGGGAATTGTTCGATACCTTAATGCCACAATCTCTGATCCCATCAGAAATGCAGCAGCAGCCGATTCAGTCATAATATCAGGAGTCCTGAATGTCACCTGACGTTGTGTTCTTAGCTCTACTTACGCATATCACTGATGATTTTTTAAGACTTTTCTAATAACTCCGAATGCATTTCGTATAAAGAGACGTCCAGCAAACTACGATACCATGGAAAAGTCTCGATTTAACTACTGCTGAAAAAATCTACCTATTTACATTTTGAGACAGTACCTATAGCTACTTTACAGCAGTCAAGAGCAACAGTTTCCAGTCGAGGGTAATACCTACACCTTGACTTGCTCTGTCATCTGCAGTTGCACACTTTAAGTGAAGGTGGTTCAATTTTAAGTATTTATATTTTCGAGAAAACAGGATAAGTTTGGATTTAAGTGGGTTTAGCGATAGTCTGCTATTGGCGGTCCATCTTGATACAACATTAAGTAGGCGGGTTGTGCAAATGCTAAGTAAACGAAGTTTCTACCCGTGCACATGATGAGAAGATTATCAGCGTAGGCATATACCTGGTATTCGGCCATCTCTAAATCGAAAAGCAGTGCATTGACTGAGGTCGTTAGCCATAATAGTGTAGACAGAACTTCTCCCTGAGGTGTCCCTCTATTAACGTTCCTAGCAATTGAGACCCCTTCCGATTCAGCTCTGACTGTTCTTTTCGCCAGAAGCATCCCAATTAGGTGAGTCTCTGAACTGTCAACCCTGAGATCATGTAATGGTTTTAAGATTTCTGTAGGAAGATATTACTGAAGGCTCCCTCGAGGAAGTTTTCGATTGTACTGACTATAGTGTTGAGAACTGCCTCAATTTACATTCCTTTAGTATATAATTCCAGAGATTTTGTAGTAGATTCTGAGGAAGTTTATTTCAAATATGGATTTCATATATCCCCATAAATATTTTAAGGACAAAAGATGAGAGACTGAACTGTCGAAATTCTTTTAGTTTGACTCAAGATCATTTGCCAACTTTAGGGATAAAAATCGCTTTGTTTTGATTCCAAATATTTTGAATGACACTCAAAAATAAATAAGGCCTTCTGTAATTGCGCTGGAATTATTCCGTCAGATCCGGTAGATTTATATGGTTTAAAGTATTTGATGGCCAATATCATATGCTTCCTGTTCCTGTTTCATTAAAACTCCCATATACGGTGAGAAAGAAAATACCTGAAGCAATTGCCATCTTTGGACTTACAGAAGTTTCGCCATGACTGCCACTTTGCCTTCCTTATTTTAACCATTAACAGTGCAGCAGATACCACACATTTGGTGGTCGACCGTCCATTGCCCTTGAATCAGGGCCACATCGGCTTCATCGTTCGCAAGTGAGGTTGTCAGATGCTGCCTTACTTCGATGAAGATTTATTTGTAGACCTTTATTTTAGGGTACCTTTATCACTGAAACCTCATGATCACTCTCAGAAGCGATGGACTACGTTCAGGAGACAGGCAGAGCTGTCGCTCAGGTCAGCCGTTTCCGTTTTCTTTCAGTAGCACGTTTTTATTTAACTTCGTTGCTACCAGTATGTATGTCAGTCTTGTCTTAGGGATCTCCCAAGTACAATGACAATTGGATACGTTTTAAAAATATGTCCAACCGTATGCATCTTTTCATATTTTTAAATAAAAAAAAAAATATTTTTTTAATCATATTTTAAGCCATCCTACTGTGAATAATGCGAAACCCCAGCAATCGATCTGAAAGTAAATGATCACAAATTTGCTGCTATAAACGAGAAGTCTTCATATCGTTTGGCTTGAAGAACAGAGTTAAAAGTGATCACAAAACCATTTTAACAGACTTCATCTTAAAGAAAAACCGTTTGTTTTTAAAGTGTTTTGTACTTCTGCTAAAAATAAATATAAAGTTAGCCATTGTCAATTGAATGAGGCCCTATGCTCCTTGTTGGATCGACGGGAATATCTATATTGTCAATCAAAGGCTATTTTTTAGCTTGTTGTGAACGGCAGACAAAATTCCATATAACGAATATTTGTTCAATGTAGTCCTTTTTGCACAAAATTAGTCTGCATTTATTCTTATTCATTTATATTTCACTTAGTAAGATTTCAAAAAAATTTAATTATTTTCTACACTCTGCTTGACACTACTAAGCTCTTTGCCTTCCGAACTTTTTTTATACAAAAGACTTAAGACACATACTCTTATTTTATATACACACTCCACAGTACAGCTCCTTTCAAGCCTGCGCATATCCAACTACCACACACACACACACCCCACAAACAAATGGATTCGATGCATTCTTTTTAGCCAAATGTTATGCGCAGAGATGTTACCATTATTATTTGTTGCTCTAAAAGATCAAAGCACTCGGCGATATAATTGCTCTACAGAGGTTACATTTATAATTCCATCTCTTTGCCTTCCCCCCGCATGCCTGCCAGCCCCTTTCCTTGTTGTTCTACGATTACAAGGGAACCTAGAGCAAGCTACGGCCGCGCACAAAGTGGTTTAAGTCAATAATAATTTCAATTTAGACAATTTTATTTGAGATTTGTTTCCCTCTCTCTCGCTCTCTCGCTCTCTCTCTGTCGATGTTGTGTTGCGGCTGTTTGTTCTTGTTTGTTTGTTGCAGTTTTGCCTAATTTGTTTTGACTCAAAACTATTTCGAATGCGAATAAAGAATTTCAATTGTAAAGTGGGATTTCTTTATGGTAGTTCAAGAACTAACTCAACTCAACTAGGGGTGGGGTACCGCCACAGAAATATTTAACAAGATTTGAATATACCACAAAACCGCCAAGGAATTACGGCTGTCATGTGAATTCCTGAGAAAATCTGAATTAAAATGCAATTTTCCATTTCTGAAGAAGTCATGTTTATTGTGTTATACATATAATTAAAATCAAATCATAAATTAATAAACACATGTTAGATGTTGTTGTGGTCTCTTATGGACTCGATTATATATAAATCTAACTATGTAAGAGCTGCATAGAGCGACAAACGTGTCCGACAATGTACGTTGCTATCGTCCGCTAGCTTGTGGCCAGAAGGCCTTTCATCAATTTGTTGCTGCAGTGGTGAGTTGCGCAGCCACAGCCTGCGGCTATAAGCTCTGAAACAATTTGCACTTAACACTGGTAGCAACAACATAACAATTACTATCACACTGCTTATTGATATTGTCATCATCGTCATCATGATAAACAACGTCAGGGAACAACAACAATTGCATTGTGATTTTGTAACCGCGTGTCTTTCTTCGCTACATATAACAACACGTAAAGTAGAGGTTTGTTGTCTGATGAGGCCTATAAACTTGCAGCACTAAGAGACGAGTAACTGTCAGGTAGTAAGGTTCCATCTTCTACCGGTGTAGTTTAAAATACTTCATTACTATGAGAACATCATTGGCAACCATCATCATCATCATCACCATTATCATCGTCAGCATGGTCGTAGTTGTTGTCGTCATCGCGGCCGTCGTCATCAACTGTCGCTTTAGCAAATGGAAACTAAACATTGTCTTGGTGGACATTACTTGCAACCAAATAACATTCATCAATGTTTTATTTTGCTGTCTTCACATCATATATTGAAAACGTTCGTTCAGCATCCACGAACGATCCACCGACCGATGATGTGGTTTATTTGTACATCTAAATGATGGCATAAATGAAATGTTTGCACTGACAGGTGAAATGTTTGTGTATATTTGTTGCATTAACAACAAATAATAGAATGCAGAATGCCACAGAGCTACACGCAGCGATGGCCACACAAATCTTGCAATGACCACTATGTGATGGCAGCATTTAAGAGAAAATGTTTCTAAAGCAATGAAATGGGAGAAGAAATCTTGGGTGAAGTACTGCAACATGGAATAGAAATTGTATATGTAGGGAAAATGTTGTTAGATTAAGGAGGGCTTTAAGTTATTTTTAAATAAAAACTAAGCATGAAATCCTAATGTAAAAAATGCTTTGCTATATTGTTTCATGCTGGGAGTTATTCACAACATTTGGAAGCAATCCAAAGTGGTTTTCATTCCCCAAAGCTAGCAAATGCTTTAATGTCATACCAAAAGACTTTCGACCGATCAGTATCTAATCTTTTGTCCTAAAAATATTTGAGAAATAATAATAATCGAAATAATCCTTCACAGAATTTACTATCAAAATCTTAGCATACCTGCAGTAAAGGAAGGCCAACTGACACAGCTCACTACTTTACAGTCAGTAAAATCGAGAACTCCCTCGAGAATGAGATCTGCACTCTGGGGACTTTTTTAGACATTGAAGAAGCCTCCAATAATATTTTACCTACAGTAATCCGAAAACTAATACATTATTTGGGGGTTGAGAGTTCAGTAACTCGCCGAATTGGGTTGCTATTGATGAAAAGAAATAGGGAAGGGTCACAATTGCCCGGAACGTTAACAGAGGGACACGTCAGGAAAGAGTTTGGTCTCCACTTCTACGCCAATGATTTTGACATAATTTTTCTTACATCAATTTACTTACAATATTCACATACCGCTTATTTAATATAGTATCAAACTGGACCACCCACCAATAGCGAACTATCTCTTAACCAATTTAAAACTGAACTTATTCTATTTTGTCGGAAATATAAAATACTTAAACTTGAACCTCCCTCATATTATGGGGTGCAATTGCATTTGATAGAGTACTTTAAGTATCTAGAAATTATCCTCGACAGGAAACTGTCTTGAATATCCAATGTGGACAAGAGGGTCAAAATGGCATTTGTTGCTCTTTACTGCTGTAAAGGCGTTGTATGCAAGCTATGGCGACTGTCTCCAAAGGTCACTATGTGAATTTATACAGCAATTGTTGGACCAATACTTTCCTATGATATCGTAGAAAGGTCCTTTTATAAGAAGTACGTTCTGAATTCAGTGACAAAAACTCAAAGATCATCATTGACTAGTGTCAATTCTAATCAACCGGACTCCTGGTATCATGGCTGAATCGGCTGCTGCTGCATCTCTGGTAATAATTAGAGAATCTGGCGTTAAACTGCCGGAGCATTCTGTACATGCTAAATTACTACCCCGGATCAACTAAATTCCCGTAAAAATTGACTACTGTATCCCATACCTATTACCACCGACTAACCTAAGGACTTTTACTCCGAATAGGAATACCTGGAATGAGTCACTGGTGGGACATGCAGGTCCCTGTCAAAAATTCAACTTAGTGCCATTCTAAACTTCTGGACTCCTGATATCATGCCTATATCGGCTACCTCTGCATATCTGGTGAGAACCAGAGAATGTGGCGTTAAGCTATAGGAGCATTCTGCTCATGCTAAGCAACTATAACGAAATTTCCGAAAACAGAGTACTGTATTCCGTAACTACTACCAGTGACTAATCTATGGACCTTCATTCCCAATAGAAATACCCGGATAAAGTCACACGAGGAGGGTACTAGTAGTATGCGATTTTTCATAGATGGATCAAAGTTGGAAGATAGTAGGCTATGGCATCCTTTCACCGGACCTTAATATGGAGATATTTCTACCAGCTGCCAGAGCATTGCAACGTGTTTCATTCAGAAATCACTGATATACTTGAGGTTTGCTTAACTACTGAAAAAGAGTGTCACCACCCTCCGTAGAATCTGCATCTACACATACAGCCAGACTGTTATTAAATCCCTAAAAGCCATGTTTGTTACATCCCTGACGGTGAAGGACTGATAGTCACTAAGGGTAATGACTGAGTATTTTGACATCAGACTCATCTGGGTACCGAGACATAGCGACATTTCTGGCAATTGTTTAGCGAATGAGCTAAGTAGAAAGGTTCTTGCGACAAAATAAAGTGCTGGTATGCCTTTTTCCACGTGCCGTCTGCTCATTAGACCATGGGCCAAAAACATATTCAATTATAAATGGAGACGCAATCCAACTTGTCAACCAGCTAGGGTTCCCTGGCCTCAGGTGAATAAAAAGATAACTAAGCAACTAATTAACATGCAACTAATTAACATGGAAGCTGTAGAGACAATGAAAGAACTTCTCTTGGATTCTCTTGGACTAGGAACTAGGGTATTCGGAAAACATACAGTAATCACCGATGACCTGCAGGAAATATCTGTAGAACTCATCTGCAAATCCATAGAAAGGGTGAATTGGCTAGATAGCTAGTCAGTATTTGCTACAAAGGAAATTGCAGGTATCACAATAGGCTTTATTAACCTATGTGTGATAGACAGTGTTTTGTCTCGTAACCTTTCTTACCTTAGCTAACGAAACCAAACAAAACTTCTACTATACGAGGTGATTTTAGTCACCTGACGGATTGCTCCCATTTGTGACTCGTGAAGTTCATGGCAGGCCATTAGGGCGTTTCACAAAACAAAATTTGTAACTCTTGAAGCGGAGTATTAAAGCTTGTGATCTAAAAGAATTTCGAAAAAAATTTTGGATTTTTTGAAGATGGGTATGAGGTCGCTGAAATAGATTTTATCAAAAAAATTAGGTTATGGTGCAAAAAATTTTATATTAGTTTTTTTCTGGTGCTTTTTGTTCATACAACTAAACAATTCTCTTTTTAAGGTTCCGATCCCACGACAAAAAAATTATTGGTGTGAAATATTATTATATTAAGGACCACTTTTATAGTCTTAAAAGTGAAATATTATTTTTTCTAGATTTCAAACCTCGATAACTTGAAAAATTTTCAACATTTTTTCAAGATGTAAAATGCGTTAGAAAGATAATTTAGATACCTTTATTTTGGTATATATAAGTTTATATCTTACTTGTAAAAAATGTTGAAAAAAATAAAATATAGACAACAAAAAAATTATTTTTTATTTTTAAATTCAGACTATTTGAATTTTAAAATATTTGAAGTAGGACCTTTTTAAAATGTAACAATGCATAATTTTGTTACCTCAAACAGCAAAAGGGTTTTTGATGAATAAAAATTGCCCACTTCCTTTTTTTCGAAAGATACACATTTATGGGAAAATGATGATGATTTTGTTTCTGCAAAGAAAAAAGTAGAAAAACTATGTGTTGTGAATGATTTTTCAGAAAGTGGCGTGGCGTCAGAGAATGAGTATGATTTTCAAAACTTATTGATTAGCGTTGATAACAATCGAAAAATTATACCTAATGTTAACAAAAATGTCATTGAAAAAGCTCTTAAGAAACTAATTTGAAAATACTTCCACAGTTGTTCAAAATTTAATGGTTAATGTATTGTAATTTTAGATACAAATGTACTTTTTAATTTTAATTTATTCATTAAATATATTGATTTTGTTTATTTAATATCTTTTGATTTTGCATGGGAATACAAATATATTGATGAATTGAATTTTTGATATTATTATTAAAGCAATGTATTTTAGATGTTTTTTTTTACTTAACCAAGGACAAAACATAATGAAATTCTTTTAATTTATATAAAATTTGATAAATAAAAAAAATTTTCTCAAACTTTATTTTTTTTCTTATATTTTTCCAACAAGTAAAAATTATTCTATGTACCAAACGAAAGGTAATTTAAAGACCTTTCTAACGCATTTTACATCTTGAAAAAATGTTGAAAACTTTTCAAGTTATCGAGGTTTGAAATCTAGGAAAAATAATTTTTCACTTTTAAGACAATAAAAGTCGTCCTTAATATAATAATATTTCACACCAATAATTTTTTTGTCTTGGGATCGGATCCTTAGAAGGAGAATTGTTTAGTTGTATGAACAAAAAGCAGCAGAAAAAAATAATATAAAATTTTTTTCACCATAACCTCATTTTTTTGATAAAATCTATTTCAGCGACCCCAGACCCATCTTCAAAAAATCCAAAAAATATTTCGAAATTCTTTTAGATCACAAGCCTTAATATTCCGATTCAAGAGTTGCAAAAAACCGCAAAAAACGCCTTTGGTGAAACGCCCTATAGACCATGACCGTTTCGTCATGCTTTGATCCAATACAAGACAAATATTTTAAATTAAAAAAAAATACTGGATAAAAAATCGGTAATTTTGTTTATATGTGGAGATGTCTTGGCATACTACATTCAATGTTGTTATTTATTTATTTCATCAGACCACTAAGTACTTTTTGCAAAAAAAAAACTGACAAAAGAATAGCTATGCTGTAATCGATTTAAATGTCATGTTGGGTCTCAGAAGATTTTTTCTAGGTTGTGCCATTCAAACTTCACTGTGAATGAACATTGTGAAGCTATAACGAGTCTGGTGAAAAATTTTGCATTGTAAAAAAAAATCAACACAAAATTGTCACGAAATAGATAACAATGTAAATGTCTAGTTCCAACTGGGATGCACCAAAGTGATGGTGTAGAAGATATGCCTCTAGGAATGTCATTAACAAAAATACATTTAAGACAGAACAGTAACATATCAGCTTTATCTATGCTTAAGCAACAAAAATCGATATATGTAACTGCTTCGTGACCAATTTGGTTGTAGATCACTGTATCATATATATAATTATTGTGTGAACCCTTTTTCCGACGATCTTCCCCAAGATGCAGCAGCATTTTTTTACTCAATTTTCTATCACCATTGTATGGGTCTCCCAAACCCTTTTGAATAATTTAAGCTATAACAGTAATGAAGACTATCATGGTCGAAGTATTTGGCTGTTTTATCCGAAAAAAACTTTTGATAAGCAACATTCCACTTAGTGATAACGGATAGCAGAGAGAAGATAAAATTTCATATTATAATTGTCGGTGGTTTTTATTATTGGTTGCATGTAGTGTATATGTTTTTTCGGTGGAAAAGTAATGTATTATATAAAAAAAGATTTACAGAAAAGGGTATTGGACATAACAAACTTAGGCTCAAGATAAAACTATAGTTCGACGATTTTGTCCCTTAGCTAGAACTGGTATAGTCAATTTCGGTCAAAACACATAGTATAAAATTATAAAATATATAAAAAATTCAACATAACCAAAATTTTTCTAGATATTTGGATTTTTTTTCAGAAATTGTATGTGCTATTACCCACAATATATTTAAATTACATTAACGGTTTGGTAATTTTCAAATTATTTTTTTATTTTCTCCTCTTTAGAAATTAACATAACCGAAATAATAACAAACTGCAGTATATGTTTAGTATTTTGTTATTATTATGCCTTTTGCAGTGAAATAGTCGCAATATATTTAAAATCCTTATCTACATTTCAGGTCTATTCTAATACATCCTTTCTTTGATAAGCAGCAGTTGCATTACATATTCTCATTTCGCACTCATGACCATTTTAATACAAATTTGTAATTAAAGGTTTCCCGTTGTAATTACTAGACTTTGTAATTGTATTACCTTTATAGTATTCGTACACACTAATACATTTTCCCATAATAACTATTTCCCCTTACTCCGATCAGCTGACCTTGCTCTAACCAACCAACAAGTTCGTGTCTTAAGTCTTTCGTTTTCTTGCTTTACTTAATAAATTCCAATTCTTGGGGGGGTCCCCATTTGGAATCATTGAAAGTCTTCAACATTTATCAACATCAATTTATTTCAAGAAGTAAATCAATCATTGATATCAAACCATTTTTTCCCAAGGAATACTAACAACTCTACACAAAGTTGCTAAACAAATCATACGCTGGAATTCAAACACATTTTTCCAACCTGTTTTCGTTTAGCTAAAGGTTACAAAGGTGGTGTACAAAATGTTGCCGGAAAATTGTATTTTCAATTGACCTCTGGTGACTTCTTACGACTATATCCATTCCACAGGGGAAGAAATCTTTGATAAATTAATTTCTCTCAGCACAAGATTAATTGTATGAAAGAGTACCGAAGTATGCATTTAAAATTCTTAGTCTTTTTCTGCAGCAGAAGCAGCAGCAGCAAATCGTAAAACAAATTGTTTAGTTTTATCTTGTGGTGCAGTCTGAAGACATGAAGACATGAAAAGATACAGAAACCTGTTACCTTTTAGAGTTTATAGAGATGTTTGTGGCTGCAGTTTGATGATGGTAAGGAATCCAAAATGAAATATGCTTTCAACAAAACTGTCATAATCGTCAACATTTATAGACCATGGCATGTTAACAGCAAAAACCGTCAGCAGTTCTGTGATGTTGTTGACAACATCAGATGAAAACATTGGCCGAGAGAAGAACAATGCACTGCGAGTTGTCATCATTCTCTAAGGAATGACTCATGTAATAGACATTTGTGACACACACACACATACGCAATGAACTGTCCCTCTTACCACGGTACGGAGACAATTATCAAGGTTAGTAAATCCTCATCATTTAGTTAATTGAATTAACAGATAAGTAATTGTTTAATAAGCACAATCGTCGCACGGTCACAGCCATAGACACTTTCAGTTATGTTCATTTTTTAGACTGCACCAGACCCCGGTAGTCATTCATCAGGTTAACGTCATGATGATGATAGCCATCAATGTCATGATGAAGCTGGGGCTGATCAGGTTGATGATGATAATCGTTTTAACTGCCACACAGCCACAACCAGCGCTATTGCCTCTGCCTCTTGTCAGTGTCATTGCCAGTGCCATTGTCATTGTCGTCAACTTCACTCCTTTTAATCGCTGGCCTTAACTCGTATTACCTCTAATGGTTATTGAAAAGAATTTAAAATATTTTTAAATAAAATCATGATCTCATTGCCAGTAATGAGTGGAACTATTTTTTGTTGTATTTTTTTCCTCTATCTATCGCTTTTTCCCATTCTCGTCTCTATCCAGAAATGTGTTGTCAGAAAATTATCGGCGCCAACATTGGTTGTCTCGAGTTTGATTTGTGTGTTTTAGCATAATTTACTATAAAAAGTATTACAAGTATTACAACAAGCATGGGAGAGAGAGAGAGAGAGAAAGAGAGAGGCAGAGTGCTCGAGACGAAGAGAAAAAAATACAACACTTATACAGAAACATTGAAAGAATTCTAATTATGAAAGGTAATTGATACTAACTTTGTTTTGTCATCGTTCACACACCGGCTGCCGAGAGAAAGGAAAACTGGAAGTCCATGGCGGAGATTGCTGAAATGCCATAAATTGTATGGAAATTTTCCTCTTTCCAAATGGCCAAGTATTTGCTGTTCGTAATGGCAAAGTGCAATAGAAAATAGTTTATTAGGTGGATGACGAGAATCTGGGAGACGATGATTAAGCGCAATGACGGTACATTATCAAAAGAAATTGTAACAATGTAGCAAAATGTGAAGATTTCAAAACAAAAGACTTAAGAATCAAGCAAAATGTGGGGAAAAAGAATTGCAATAATTTTAAATATAAGTAATTGGAACAATTTCTATATAATTTTAAATGATACAAATTTTTAAAGTAGTTGAAAAAAACGAAGGACTGCTGGGGGGGAAATGGTATGTTATTTAAATAATATTGAGAGAGAAATATAGAATTGATGATATTGTGATAGACTAAATAATAAAGCAGGATGAGGACAAAAAGTGTTGCAAAATTAAAAATTGGAACGCTTCTAATACATTTTGAAATGATACAAATTCTGTAAACACTTTGCAAAAAAGATTGGACTGTTTAAGGGGAAATGGTGTGTTATATAAATAATATTGAGAGAGAAATACCGTTTTTTTGATTGACTTATGTACCAAGCATGATGAGAAGAAAAAAATGTACATATAAGTAATTGGTGGCCTGGAGGAGGGCTACTGGTGTGTTATTTAAATTGGATGAGAGATATAAAATTTCTGAAATTTTCATATTAAAACTGAAAAAAGGTTAGTCTAGAAACGAGACACCACGGGAATACAAGCTTTAAAGTCTCCAAGCTTTTCTTATGCCTATTTTGGAAAGATTGGTAGATTAGATAACATCCATCTCTACTAAACATACTAGAAAGTATCCAATTTAATTTCGTCCAAATTTTTCTATCTTGTCAAAAATGAATTCTAGAAAATTCTTCCCTCGCCACTTTTAATAAATACCTTTATTTGCATTCAAACTCATAACAAATACCCTACAAACAATTTCAAAGCCTACCGCAACTACAATTTGACACAACAAATCACCACTTTGACGCTAACAGTGTCCACAACATAAACATGTTGCAGGCAGAAGTAACCCAATCTTTCGTTTAACCCTCTTTAACGCCTGAAGCACCTTCATTACCCGCTTAACATTACAAAAAAGGCCCCTACAAAAGCTGTTGGCCATAAATTTATGTCAAACGCTCGCACACACACACACACCCAGACACACTAACTCACATTAACGCATAAGCTCACTTACAAATGCCGCCAATACTTTCACGCACATAACTTTAGACTATTCTTTACGAGCAGCAATAAATTTTGCAATTTGTATTTGGTTCTCGCCAACTACTCCTAACTGCCACACCATGTTGCCGCCGCCGCGGTGGTGTGGCAGAATGTGAAATGAAACCAGCAGCAACAACAACAAAAAAGTAACCAACAAACAAGCATTTAATAGGAAAATGAAGTGGAAATATGTTTTCCAACAAAAAAATGAGATTTAGTTGTTATAGGTTTAGCCCGGCTATGTGGTGGCTAGTTTGCGCGGCCACCACCATATTTGGTGTGAAAAATGGTAACAGGAAATACAATTTGTCAAAATAAGTTACAAAAGCACACAAACTGAAAAATGGGTTTGTAGCTTAAGTCTTTTGAATATAAGAAAGCATTAAATAAATCTTTTTTCTGGCAAATTGGGTGGAAGGAGGAAGCTTTCAGTAGTTTTACACTAGATGTTAACAGATGTGTCAGATAATCGATATATGAGCTAATTGCCTTTAATGAAATAAGACTCTCTTCTAAAATAGCATATACATAAATAAGTTAGATCTTTAAACTGCGTACTGTGGTATAGTGGCCACCTTGTCACATATGATGTGGAGTGGAAGCTATTATTTGCAACCCCAAATATAATGTACAGATTTTTACAAGGAAATTCTCAAAACTTTACACATACGTCAATTCTGATTCTTAACCCAAAATGAATATGATAAGAAAAGCCTCGAGAAACAGTTTCGTTCTAAACTATACGCCAGTCTGAAATCAATTTCGAAATAGAAAGAATTCATTTTAACACCGTATTGTTATTATTACAATAATTTATTGTCCATTTTCGACACTAAAAATTACTTTCCATAATTTCTTCTTAATATCCGGAAGACCGCAGTAACGTTACAAAATTATCAAGCGATAGTTACATTTAACCGTGACTAGTTACTGCACTTTGCTAGTACACGCGCACATAATACTGTGGAACATTTTCGTGGTCCTTATCAGGGGGGTCAGAAATTAAAAATCAGGGAGTTTTATATACTGGCGAAAACCAAACCCTTTGGGGATTTTACTATACTGACCTTCACTCTGACTTGGAATTGTTCACCTCGCAGATTGTCTGTTGCACTGAGTTATTAAACCATAAATCAACAATATTGGGCCAATGTGCGTATGATTAATTTAAAATTCGCATTAAATTAATACTATTAATACGTTGTACATACATATGTAGAGAGTACCACACGCAAACTTGCTACATATGTATATACAGTATTTAGGTCAGGGTCGTCACTCAATATCATTAGCAAGGGCTAGTTCTCTGAGACAGCCTATATATGACCAAAAATTTGAGATTTTTGGGGCAAATTTAAAAAAAAAAAGGCGATAATGAAAACTTTTTGAAGATTTCATTCCATAAAATTAGTCCAACTTTTTAAAAAAACAAGATAAGAAGAAAATATTAAGTCATAAAAAATAGTGAACGCTTAACTTGGAACCCCCCAGATTGGCTGTGGCACTGTTTTATTAAAGGTTCAATTTGTATTTATTATTAGGAGATAACAAGTTTCGACATGCTTTCCATGAATCTTAGCAAATACAACTCGTCACTACTAGACAGCAAGACAGCTCATTGTATAAGTAGCATCCTTTGGAATATGAAGCCCATTGCAATACCAACAACTTCCCCTATAGCTAATACTGACTAGCTATCTAACCAATTTTATTTTTCTATGAATTTGCTGATCGGTTCTAAAGGCATTTCGTGCAGGGTGTCGGTGGGTATTATGTGGTTTTCGAATACTCTATTTCTTTATCCAGCTAATGCTGGGTAATCTGTTTCTGTTGTTTCTTCATCTCCCTCTATGCAGCATCTAGAGTAGAGTTTGTAAAGCTTAATCTAAGGGCATGCCTTCTAACAAGACAATGTCCCGTTTGAATTCCTACAACTGCGGACATCTTACCTTTCGACAAGTTAAGTAGTTACTTAGTCCAGTTTTTGTTCACCTGTGGCCAGAGAACCTTAGCTTGCTAGCAGGTTGGAGTGAGTCTCCATTTAGGTACCTGAGGTACAGACGGCAGGTACAGATCGGCATACCAACACTTTATTTGGCAGTAGTACACTGTCTAGCAACTCATCTGGTGAGCAATTAGAATGTCGCTGTGTACCGATAACTAGACAATTGTCGTCATGTTTTTTGTGAGTATAATAATAATAAGGTAGGCTAGAAGACAGCACACTTTCTTGTAAACTTAGGCTAGTGAATCCCATCGTGAAACCTGCAATTTCCCCCATGTATAACAAGTGCTGACTGACTGTGTCCCGGTACTCAGATGACCCCGATGTCAAAATACTCATACAGATGAATGGCATTCCCTCACCGTCTGGGATGTAGCACACTTGGCTTCTAGCGATTCTATAGCAGCCTAGCTATCTACATCGATGCAAATTCTTCGAAGGGTAGTGACACTATTTTTTAGTAGTTCACCAACCTTAAGTATAGCAGTGATTTGTGCCTGAAACGCGCTGCAGTGGTCTGACAAATTGTAGGAATTATTTATATTAAGCTCCTGTGAAAGGTAGACATAGCCTACTGTCTCATCCAACGTTGATTCATCCGTAAAAAATCGTTTACACATATCTCCCTGCAGTGACTTTCTCTAGGTATTCCTATTCGGAATAAGAGTCCTTAGAATAATTACTGGTAGAAGGTAAAAGAGATACAGTAGTTTACTTTAACAGGAATTGAGAAGAGTCGGCTTAGTAGTTAAGAATGTCCAGAATATGAAGTGGCAGGCGATCTAGCAATGATGTCAAGAGAGCAGATGTTTAGTGTGACATGTGCTGTATCTGACGCTGTGTTCATTGCCCACTAATAAATGCTAATTTTTAAATTGTTGTCGAGGAATTCAGAACGTATTTCCTAAGAAGGAACTGCCGTCAAACTATGATACCGTTGAAACAAAATTGTTAAAAAAAACCCCAGAGCATAGATCATATTTTCGTAGAGCTGTGTTAGTTGACCTTCCTTTATTGTAGGCATGCTGATAATTTGATAGTTTATTCTGCGGAAAATTAGTTCGAACATGGATTTCTAATAACCTCTCAAAAGTTTAAAGGAAAAAATATGAGAGAATGAATGAATGGTCATCTGGCATCTTTTGTCCCTCATTTTTCGTTACCACAAGTAATCATGATTTTAAAACCTACAGCACTTAGAAATGGGAAAATCAGCAGACTTTTCATATATTTAGATTCTTATCAGAATGGTAAAACTTCCATGCTTCATCTCAACTCACCTTCAATATGCAATATTCACCTTCCAATATTCTCCTCTTATCGACACCTTTACTTTTTACTTCTATTATTTAAAATATGTTCTTCTCCTCTTTATGATATTACCGCAGTACTCACATACAAGCTATCTTATACGAGTCATGCATATCCTTAGATCCTATGAGGCATACATAAGTACAAACATGACAGCATTTGTCGAGGAATTCCCCTATTACTGTCGTAATATGTCATCCGTATGTAGTACAAAGAATGGTAATGATTAGAAATCAAACCGTCGGGTCCGCAAATATTTTTAAAGCGTGGTCCAAGAGGTTAAATGTATATAAAACAAACAGTTTTCAGAGATTTTTAATTATGGTAAAAGGCCCTATGACCTATGTGTGAATCAAAATATCGGCCAAATGCCCTTATAAGGACCTAGAACTTAAGCTTGTTCAAACATTGTGTCGTATATAGGATAACATAATTCTTACTCTCAGAAACCAAAAATGTTTCCGACATAAAGGCATCTATGCGTTTAGAGACAATGTCTTTGATATGACAATTACAGTGCCTTTTCCAAATAATTATCAAGACAACAAATGGAAATAATCAATTGTAAAAACCATGAAACTTCATAGTCATATTGACAGCTTGAAGCACTGTAGAGACTTGAGTCCTAATAATTGGAAAATTTTATTAAAATAGACTTTGGCCAGCAAGGGAGTTTTGTGTTTGTTTGCGTATATTCTTTAATTTATTCACTTAAATGCAAGTTTCATATCGAGAGAGGTATTCGCACGAGTACATATAAACATCACCAATCATATTTAAAGGTTTTTAAGCCAGAAGCATGCATAATACTTTCTGGCATACGACAAAACTTATTTCAAGAGTTTTGGTCTGAAGGCAGCTTAAATAATTTATGATTTGTCATATCATTTGTCTATTGGTTCCATTAACTACCTTATGCCGAAAATATATTTAGTCTGGTTAGAATCAGAATATATTCCAAGCTAATGGACATTTGACCATTTTTTTTAACTAAAATCTCTTAAAATTACTATAATGACATGTCCAGAAAATTGTTGCACGTTTTTTCCAGATAATCTTAAAATAAATTATCGGTCTAATTAGCTTTTTTCCAATGCAATGAACTTAAGTCACCATTATTTCGCTTTAATACAGATTCTGATATTTTTTACTCTAATAGCATCAAAACGCAATGCATTTTCGATATATACAATATATTATTTTTGCTTCATTCTATTGCTTAGTCCCTCCAACGTTTTATCACTTTCCTTTAATTTCTTTTGCTTTCCGAAACACTCTAAACATCTCCCCATTCATATTAGATTAGTTTGGCTGCCACAACACTAACCAATCGCGTATACCAAGTGTCCATGGCCGTGTAAATATCTCAAGAGGTCAAAGTACCAGCCCGAATACAACGTTTGCATTTTTACGATGGGATTACCATCACTCCTAATGTTTTAATGATGTTGTTAATGAGATAATGAGATTTACTTCCTGCCGCTTGTTCCCCCATCCCATTACCCACCCACAATTTACATTTGATTACATTTAATGGACATTTTTATAGGATTTACCATGTTTTTGGTTAAATTTTCCTCTCGCCTAAGTATCAATGAATGTCTAATTAAAGCTTAATGTCTTTTGCCGCACAACAATGTTACTATGTTTTTTTTTCATTGAAAACATACCTCACAAAGGAAATGAGGTATGTGTCTTAAGTCTTTTGTAAGCGTAAATCAGGTATGTGTCTTAAGTCTTTGGTAGTGTTTACAAGGTATATATTTTGAGTCTCTTTCATTGGATTACATGCAAACGTAATTCAATTAACTCTAGCCGTGTGTGATCTTAAGCCGTAAGTTATAAAATTCTTACCTTCTGTTGTACAACCTATGTCGCTTTCGTTTAATTACTCAAAATGTGTATTATGGCGGCTAAAAGCTTGTTTTGTCTATGTTTTTTTTTTATAAATTTCCCATAAAATTATGAAAATTCTAATCACAAATTCCAAACACATTAATGCACTACAGCTAAGTTTAGCCTGTGTTGCAATGAAAATATTCATAATTTCTAAATATTACATGGCCTACTTTGCCAACGGAGAGTTGCAGTGAAGAATATGAAACAGAACCCGAAAATTTTCTTTCCCACACTATTTTTTCGGCATGGCCCCACTAGCCGGTCATATGTCCCTCTTTCACTCTCTCTCGCTCCGTCGCTTTGTGTGTGTGTTTGTCTGACTGTTTGAATGTGTCTGACGTTTAGTTTATGTATTGCATTTATTAAACGAAGAAGACAACCGTTTGGCCATGGAAACAGACGTCGACAAAGAGGTGGAAGGCGCAGAAGAGTTACACAGCAGATAACTTCTAACATTATAATATGCGTTACAACATGCCCCATACAACACACTGAATACTCAGGGTAAAAGTAACATGCTCACATTGCCTAGACAAGAGGCAGAACTCATGTCTTGGCCTCGCCACCAGCCGCCTGTTTATGATGCATACAACTTTTGAATGCCATAAAAACTCCAAGAATATGTTGGCAATTCTTTTTTTTTTGCCACATATTGTTGCTGTAAGCTTGCACTTGCTGTAAAACATTTGGCAATGGATAAACATATGGAACACTAGATAGTATTAGGCCTCAAATGATACGAACAGAATTTACAAATGTGATTATGAATCTTGGTGGCCAATATGGCCCAGAGCTAAAAAATGTTAATATTTAATAGAAATTTGTTTATACGAAATTTTAACATGTTTATGTGGTATTTTACGGTATGGCAGCGGGCTTACTTGCGGCGGCATATATGATTTGGGAATCTTGCCCATCTTGGCGGCATTTTAGGTTCTTGCCTTTTTGCTATAAAAATTCCATCGCTTTTGTATCCACATCTGTCACCTTAATTTAGATAAACGCTCTAATTTTTCATTGAGTTAATCTGTTATCATTAATCATTCAGTGCTTTTTTACGAGTCATCATCTTTTGTTGTGTGTCCCAAAAAACATCAAAGAGATATTTGTGGAGCATAAAACGACTAAGCCTTCAAATCTTAAAAAAAAATCTAGTATACATTTGAAAAAATATGTGTAGTCGACAGCAGGTTACCCTATAGGAGGTAGGTGATGCTTTTGTCAAAAATTAATATTAATATTAAGAAGTGTGCTGTCAATTTAGATTGTAGAAAACATTGAATGTTGTCGAAGGACATAAAATCAAATCGAAATTTAAAAATAAACCTTATTTCTCTTTACACCCCCTGCATGAGGGATGGGATAGCTTCTCGCATTGTTGTGAATTAACACGCTTTCTTTTTGTAGATTTACAACAAACGGCACCTACTTGTTTATCGACCAATGCGAACGTCACTGATTGAGTAGCTTTTACTAGATATGCCGATTGACTCAACACTTATACTGCGAAGTTGCTTTCGACAATATCGAGGGGGTGCAAGGTGTGTCATGGTGCCCCATCTTGCTGTAATGCTGGAGCAAAAAAGTTTTGTAGCATGGCAATATACCGCTCTGTATTTTATGGGTCTATAATGCCTCTTGCTAACAAAACTTCACATACAGTAACCTTGGGAGACTAAAGCGAGTTTTGATTCTTTAACTGAGAATTGATATCAATCCACACCTGTCATTTGCTTGACTACATGTCTATTTATGTGGAAGTATGCTTCATCTGAGAAACATATCTTTCACACACTGGAGCCTGTTAGCATGAATCTTGTTACTTTAATTCATGTACCATATGAATTTTGTACGGATAGAAGGGATTTTGTAAAGAAATCGGCTTAAAGATGTTCTAAGCATATTTAAGACGCGAAATCGCTTCAAGTAGGGAGTCTAGGACGCTCTTACACATTATACTGTTTCGGAATACTTTGAAGCTCCATGTCGGCCGGATCATGGTTAATTCAATGTCTTCTCGAACTTCTGAACCTATTTTCTGCTCAATTGAACTTCATTTCTATGGATTATGAGCAGCCAAGGTACGCAAGCAATTAAGTAGTGGTGCAAATATCACCGAGATAGCCAATGCCTATTCCAACCAAATCTCTCAATTACTTAAAAAAAAATTCTGACAGCATATTGCGAATTTTATGACTAATGTCGCAACGACCATACATAAGCAAAACTACATTCAGACAAGTCCAGATACGATGAAGATTGTCGCGTATTGTCTGAGGAAATATCTACTAAATATATGGCAAGAATACAGTTAATGATGAAACATGCTAAGACGAAACGATATAATATGAAGAGGAGGAAGACGAAACGCCTCTTCAGGCGAAAGAAGCGTCTATGTAAGTAAAAAGAGAGCCAGGAAATTTAAAAGTATAGAGATATTGGTAAATCCCGAAAGTTCTACCTAAAGGTCAAAAGTAAAGGTTTTGTGGACATGGATGCCCACATAAGTTTGAGATTTTATTACAGAGTTTGCTTACTATGTTTGTTCCCAAAAGCAGCATAAGTGACGAAAACACTAAAATTTTCGACAACGGATTAGATTGTCCACCACCAAGGCAAAACGACATCATCACGGCAATTGTACTGTTTAAAAACAATAAAGCTGCAGGAGTTGATGGACGTCGGCGATTAGCTGGCAACGTGCATTCGCAAGCTCATATACACGATTTTTCTAAAGGAGTACATGACCGATGATTGGAATCTGAGTGTTCTCTGTACTGTGCCTAAGAGATTCGATCCAAGTATGTGCACCAAGCATCGCGGTATCCTTTTACCGCTCGCATTCAAGGTCCCGCCAAGTGTTTTTGATTGGACTTTATCAAAGTGACTTTAGACCTAAATGTCGCGTAATGTCTGAAAAAACGCATGCTGTGACGAAACGATATAAAAATGGCGAAAAAAGTGTCTGTGGACGAAAAGAGACAGTCGGGATATCGAAAATTACAGGGATAGATGTGAATCACGAAAGTTCTACCAAGAGGTAAGGAGCTACAGAACACAGATCTCCACCTGTAAGAATAGAGATGGTTACGCAGAGTTTGCTGCATATATGAAGGGAACACTTTCGCACTCTGCTCGTTCCCGCATAAGGATCGGAAGCACGGCAATGATCGACGATGGGGTAGATTGTCCGCCATCATGCCAAAACGAGATCAGCTACTGGCAGAGCTTGTTGATGAGCCGGCAACGTGCATGCACCAGCTAATCAACACGATATGGCTAAAGGAATGTAAACGCAATGATTGTAATGTAAATGTTTTATGTCCTGTGTTTGATACAAAGATTTCAGTGTGTGGACCAAGTATCGGGGGTCAGTTTTTACCCGTCGCATACATGATCCTGTCTAGTGTGTTATGTGAAAGACAAAAACCCATCCTAGCGAACCTGGTTGGAACTTATCTGTATGGCTTTAGACCTGGTAAATCCATGACCGACCAGATATTTCTACTACGACAAAACCTGGAGAAGATCCTAGAAATGCAGATCGACACTTACCATCTATTTACCGAATACAAAGCTGCATTTGACAGTCCGATACGACACAAACTAGCTGCTATGGCTATGTTTGGTATACCCGCGAAGCTGATACGATTTTGCGGGATGTCACTAACACTAAGTCTTCATTGAAAATTAGCAAAAATCTGACAAAGCCCTTTTTCCCAATCGAAGCATTATATAAGGCTGTCATGCAATATCTTTAACATCATAGTGGAGATGATCATGCGAAAGACTGCAGTAAACACGACTAGTAACATCTTTAATAATGATTGCTTACGCCGATGTTATATATATCATTGGCCAATTGCTGTGGTATGTTACTGCAGCCCTTTCAATCATTGAGAAGCAATCGGCAAATGTGGGTCTGGTGATAAATGAGGACAAGACCAAGTTATTTGTTACAACCAACAAATAGTCTACTCGTTTGGGAACGTGGCGTGAACGGTGGAAACTATAACTTTGAAGTGGTAGATGATTTTGTCTACCTCGGCTACGTCATCTATAAAACAAATAACGTCTGTCTGCGGAGAAGAATCCTACTTCCTAATATATTCACTATGCTTTAATGACAGATCCCTCTCTCGACGAACGAAAATTCAGCTCGATGGACGGTGCAGCAGGGAACGACCAAGACTCCGTTGGAAACACCAGGTTACCGACAACCTTGCTAAATGTGTTGCGATTAACTGGAGAAGAAGACGCGCAGAAGATCGAAGCGCACTTAATACTTTTCTACGTGCGGCTTATAATCAAAATCAACAATTATAAGAAATTGCCAGTTAAGTAAGTAATTATATTCTTAAATCTGGATGCGGAAAATTTTCGAAGAACTGTTTTCGTGGCATAGTGGTTGGAACACGCGACTACCATGCGGGAGATAGCAGGTTCAATCATTGTCGTTACCCTCGAATGTTGTTGACAGCAACTTCGCAGTATTAAGTGTCGAGTCAATCGGCGTGTCTAGTAAGAGCTTCTCAAACAGTGGCGTTGGCAATCGTCGATAAACAAGTGGGTGCCGTTAGTTTTGAATCTAAAAATAGAAAGCGTGTTAATTCACAACAACGCGAGAAGCTATCCCATACCTCATTCATGGGGTGCAAAGGAAAATTAATTTTTTTTTAAGTTTTCGCGGCTTCTTTGATTCTTCATACTATTTTCTGGACATAGTCAATTGTTAAAAATCTTTTATTGGTAAATACAAAAAAATTCTAAATGTTGTCTTATTATTATTCGTAATTACGTAATTACTGACTTCATGTATAATATAATTTTTATATATCTCTCTCTCTCTCTCTCTCTCTCTCTCTCTCTCTATCTCTCTCTCTCTATCCCTTTATATATCCTCATTAACTAAGTAGTTTAAGAATTACTTCCCATATTGTTCATCCTGAAAAATAAGTTTAAAGCCAATTTCTACTGAAACTTCACCGAAAATTCCCATATTCCCATGACTATTTTGTCAGTGATTATACAGAAAAAATTTCTTCTGTTACCAAACTCACCCTAAACTAATATCACTACTCATATACCCTGAAGATCATCATCCTAATAATAAAGATAATCAAGTTACGCGCATAATGAATAGCCCGCGTTTTTTTCCTCTCTCTACCAAATTAAGAAGGCACGCGTTTGTATGATTTTATTTCGATTTTTTTTCTGAGCCACATCTTTTTTCGCTCCAGCTTTAAGGTTGCCCCACAAAACATAAATTTTAAACACTTTCTGACAAAAGGAGGAAATAAACCCAAATTCTTGGTGAAGATGACATCACAACGCAACAATCTCAAAATGAGTTTAGTGATGATGAATCAACCTCATCAAGGGTTTGGCAAACACATTCATCTGTATCCATAACTTGTGTTATGTGGAGCGCGTGCTTGCGGCCTAAATGAATTGTAGGTGCGTTTTGTTCCACACATTTCTCGCTGAGGTAGAAGCGCTCATCGTCATGGGCGCACATCACAAAATACGCAACTTTCTTATGAGCAAAATTTACAAATGCTGTGGCTGGATTTTTTGTTTCGTGTTTGTTTGTTTGTTTATGTGTTAGATGAGATTGGAGACGCTGCGACTGGTAACATATGGTGACCTCCTGTGGCGGCTTTTTTAAGGTGGTTTTGTTTTTTGTTAGTTGAGCACGTGATAATGAATTTCGCGCAAACAAAAACTATGTACAACATATTTAAGAGTTTTACAACAGGTAACAGTAAATGTTGTAAATTTTATTTTTAGGGTGAAGCGAGGAGAGGAATTTTAAGTGTCAAAGCTTATCATTATTAAGGTTAAGGTTACAAAGCTAACTAACGCTAACTAAAGAAAAATAAAACGTTTGTTTATCTTCATAAAACAACAACAAAAAAAGTGCTAAAATAAAACCCAAAGAAACTAAAGCCAAGTACAGAAATACTAGTATAAAACATTGGTTTATCTAGATTTGCAAAAAATAATTCAACTAGAAATTTTTCTAGCAACTTTTACAGCAAATGTAGACCTTTACGAAGAACTCTTATATTGTTAGTTGTTATACTGTTTATTGACATCTTCCCTAACAGACCCCATTACGCCTTCTGTCCATGGCATGAGATGTTTTTGGTCATTGCAGTTGAAAACAAAACTCCTTTTGAGCTGTCAATCACTGGGGCCGTGTTGTGTGTTGACCGTTTGTTTAAGAGTTTTCACAATTTTATTGTTTTTTGCTTAGTATGGGTTTGTTTGTTTTACGAATCGACAATTTGCTAAGTTTTATTACCGAAGAGGTTACCATTTCATGGAGTGTGGCATGAAAAGTAAAGTAACTGACTTGTATGCGATATGGCTGCGCATTGCCGTCCCTTCCCACCATTTTCACACTCAACAATGCCTGTGAAATATTTTTCCAATTGCTGCCATAAAAACAGACTTGCCACTCCGTATTTTGTATTTGTCATTTAGAAAACAAACAATAATAAATTATTTTCCAAAGATGTGTTTATTTTGTTTTCCAACTCCTTTGCGTAATGAAGTGTCGTTGTCATCTCCTTCGTTTGCAGTTTTCTTAGTTTTTCTATTTTCTATTTTCCCATCTTTATAGGCCTGTAAATGTAGTTATCTGTCCAGGTTTTTCTATCTTACTATCGAGATTCCCTCTGAAGTGTAAGCAACGAAGATTCGTTGGTTGGCGTTGCATGATCGTCGGCGATATTTGTATATATTTGTCAACAACATGGTGGTGGTGTTGTTGTTGTTGCTAGATGCACCTGTTTAGTGTTTGGTTTTTATGGCCAACAAGTCGTTAGCCAATAACAGAAAATTTTGGGAGGTTTTTGGTTTAATTTTCCTATGTATGTCTTATGGATTCGAGTCGAGAAAAGAAAACGTGTAAAGTGAAAGTGTAGGTAGGTATCAATTGCCACAAGTGTTATTGTGGGAAACATGATATTGATGATGAAGCTGTGAGTGGAGGTAATTCGATGTAATATGTGTATGGCTCGAGGTAGAAGGGTATTTGACAAGGTACGTACATAGATTTGGTAAACAAAATCTATCTAAATGGAAAGTCAAGTATGAAACAGTAATGTTTTGTAGCTTCTTCTTATTTGCCATCAGTAGCCACACTTAGAAAAGAATTTCAAGCGCTTCGGACATTTGTGCTCCGTACATAGTTTGTCACACCAAGTTTACATAACAGCTCTTCCAAGGGGCCCACCCAACGAAGTTTTGGTCGCTCTTATCTGCGCCGACCAACGTTGTCGTTATACAGCTCATTTCGCTCATGGTTTATTCGACGACAGTACTCGCCGTTACCGACGAAGGTTCCAAATATCGTGCAAAGTATTCTTCTCTCGAAAACTCCTAGAATAGATAGATCCGCTTGTGTTATTACCCAGAATTCGGCGTTGTAAATCAAGACAGGTAGGATCAGTGTCTGATCGAGTTGGATCTTTGTTCGAGAGAGAGAGGGAGAGAGAGGGCTTTGTCATGAAACCACTTTCTTAGAGGATAGTACTACCAGTTTCCAATCAATATTATTATTTTTGTTTTCAAGTTTGAAACGAAGGTACACAAAATCACCTACCACTTCAATATAAGAGTTGTCAACGTCACGCAGCGTTTCAAACTATTAGACTCTTTGCTGGTTAAAACAAATAAGTTGGATTTGTCCTCATTTATTGCCACAACCACTTCTGCCGACTGCTTCTCAATGCATTAAATGGCCGTAGTAACATTCCATTCCGCAGTCCTGGGCCAATGATATCTATATCAACGGCATACATGAACTGCATTTGACTTTTATCAAAGATAGTATCAGTCGTGTTAACTTCAGCTTTCCGCATGATCATCTCTATTACCATATTAAAGAGATCGCATGACAGACTATCGCCTTGTCTAATGCTTGTTAGAAAAAGTCTCTGTCACATTTTTGCTTACTTTCACTGAAGACTTCTTGTTGGTCAGTGTCATCCCACAAAGCCGTATCAGCTTGGCGGGGATACCAAACTAAGCCATAGCATCTTATAGTTGTATCCGACTGTCAAATGCAACTTTGTAATCACATAACAGATGATAAGTGCCGATCTGAATTTCTTAGGTCTTCTCTGAATTTGTCTTAGCATGAATATCTGATCGGTCGTGGACTGACAAGGTATAAAGCCACTTTGGTAAGGTCCAATCAGGTTCGCTTAGCTGGACTTTAGACTTTCACATAACACACTTGGCGGAACCTTGAATGCGAGGGGTATAAGGTTGATATCGCGATGATTGATGTACATACTTGGATTGTATTTCTTAAGCACAGTACAGAAAACACTCAGATTCCAATCATCGGTCATGCATTCCTTTAGAGAAGTCGTGTATATGAGCTAGTGAATGCACGTTGCCAGGTAATCGCTGCCGGCCTTTAAAAGCTGTGCCGGCGGTCCATCGCATCCCGTATCTTTATTGTTTTTAAACCGAGCAATTGCCGCGATGATGTCCGTTTGCCTTGGTGGTGGAAAATATACTCCGTTGTCGAAGATTTCAGTGTTTTCGTCACTTATTCTACTTTTGGAAAAAAAAATGTACACAAATGTTCCCTCCATATTTGCAGTAAACTGCGTGATTGTGATCAGATTTCCACCTTAGGTTGGCATCCCTGTTCACAAAACGTTTCCTTTTGATCTTTTAGTAGAACTTTCGGGCTTCACCACTATCCCTGTACTTTTTGATATCCTGGCACTCTTTTTTCTTACATAGACGCTTCTTTCGCCTGGAGAGGCGTTTCGTCTCCCTCCTCTTCACATTATATTGTTCCGTCACAGCACGTTTTACCATTAACTGTAGTCTTGCCCTATATTTAGCAGATATTTCCTTAGACAATACGCGTCAATCTTCATCGTACCAGCGTTTGTCTGAACGTGGTTTTTCATAACTCAGTACGTTCGTTGCCTCAGTGGTCATAGAATTCGCAATATGCTGCCACTGTTTCTCGGAAACATTAGAGTTAGGAGCGTTTATATTCAGCAATTGAGAGACTTGGTTGGAGTAGGCATTGGCTATTGCGGTGGTATGTCTTTGCGGTTGGTTAAGAACGTTACGACTATAGCGCACCAACAATTTTGGGCTCCGTCAATTGCATAGATTAGAAACTGGATGCAGAATTTCGAGGAGACATTTTCAACGATCTACCACGATCCAGCCTATCGAAAACTTCAAGCCATCAAGAAATGTGCAGCGTGTAAGAGAGTTTGTTCGTGACCTAGACTCTCTTCTGGAAAGTGATTAAACGTCTTAAATAGTCTTGCATAAATACAGAGATGTTATGTTTAGTAAGGATGCCACTTTATCAAGCCTTTACAAGTATTTATTGTCTACGTAACTGTAGACTTTTAATGCCACAAACTTAACGAAGGCTTTGCATTCGATTTTTTATGACTTTGCTGACTGAAGTCCATAACATACTTCTGTAAAAACTGCTCCCGATCTGTCCACATGTTTGACACGTATTTAAAGCAGATACCGCTTCCCTTAACTAAATGAATTCAGTAAGTTTTTGGCGCTCATTTCGAGTAGAAAAATATGTCTATACATCTTATAAAATAACACAGACAGAAGTTTGTAATGAGTAATCACAGAAAGTGCTCAACTTATTTTTATAATTCTTTACTCAAACATCACATTTTAGCTGCAGAAGAAAACAGGATACTCCATGTACACATATCCAAACGCTAAATATCTTAAATTTATGGTTTGGATTTCTCAAAATATCATATGCCACATCAACCGTGTTTGTGCAAAACCAAGTACCGATGCTCTTAGCTGTCAATCCGAATTTCTTGAAACACAAAAAAAATCTCCGTTCCTCCAAAAAATTTGGAAAGTACCCAAAGATAAATGAAACAAAGTATCTATTAAGTAGTCCATGACATCAGTATAACACTGTAAGAGAGCAATTGGAATACAACCTACTCTAAAAAAATTCCCCTATACGATACGATATAAAATTATTCTGGCATGTAACTTGACAAAACGAATGATGCAAAACTTCTTCTTTTTTGGGGCTTCCTTTAAGTGCAGTTCTCAAAATTGGGTCCCAAATAAATGAGCCGAAAAATGTTGTACTGTGTTATTCAATAGGAACTACTACAAAATTTCACATGAATATCCCATTCATAATACTGAATATCAACCTTGATGTAATTAGCGAAACTGTATGAGATTTCTATTTATTTTCCATAAGGTAACTGCAGAGAAATTAATCGCACTTGGTATTCTGGCTTGCATTCTCTCCGATACTCATATCTGTATCGCTATACATCCCACAAATGCTGCCATTTTTTAATAATTGAATTACGTTAGTTAGAAATTTCAGTCTTCTCAAACTTACATTTCTTTTAATAGTTAGCTTTTTCATTCAATCTATCAATCTCTACTTTTCAATCAATAACTCGAACCACTTAAAATTCGCATTGCCAAGACATCATCGGAAGCTCCACAAATTCCCATCCCTCACCCTGGCTTCCGACATCTAATGACTTTAGTTAAATCATTTCATCAACTCGTGTACCACATCTTGCTTACGACCATCTACCAAATCCTCTGGTCTAAAGCAGTGCGTCTATTTCTTTATTTTAAGCTGGACGAGATTTCACAGTTTTTATTGTGCCACATTCCTTGAATTCACAAAGTGTAAGAAATTAATAAAATAAAGCATTTGGCATTTAAATGTCTTCACATCTCTGTGCAAATCTACCACAATGACGGACTGACTGTATCTAAAGCCCCCCAGATGATGATTGTGATGATGACGACGATGGAGCTGCCGCTGCTGCTGATGCTGCTGTGGCTAATGGAGTCCGTCTGAGCTGGTTCTGATGATGATGTCTTTGCCAGATTTAACTCGCCTGGATTTGATGATGCTGTTGCTGATGATGATTTCATTTTAATAACACCCTGTCTCCATAAGACTTGACTCTATCATCAGCTCCACACCAATGTGCTCTAGTCTACTTTACATATGGCCAAAGTAGCGGAGTAACTAGGAAGCTTTAAATGCTCAAACGCATGGTAATATATCAGTTTGCTGGACATGCACGGCTCGACTCGACTCGAGTCTCTAAGTCTACGCGAGTTGGTCCGAATGGAAATCATCATCATCAACTCCCCGCCATAGTAATGTCTATGCACCGCTTATGAGGGAGAGTTGACGGACACAAAAATGCTTCATGTCGTTTGTACTGTCCAGTCTGTCGTTTTGAATGAGCTCTTCTTCTCTGCTTGGCTTTTGGTATATATTTTTAAATCTAAGTAATTTTTGTTATGATTTTAATTAAGTTTATGAATTATGATTACTTATACACATTCAAATATGACGAGAGAGTGCCACAAGGCCAGGTTGGAAAACCTAGCATGCAGCCAGCCAGACAGGCAGTGTGTCATTTTGCTTGTCCGTCCAGTCGACTGTCCACAGCAATTGTACTTTGTGAGATTTGGATTTTCTGTTATAGCATTCAAGTGAACTCGTTTTGATAATTTTGCAGGTTATAGGCTTAGCAGACGTTGCTATTTTTATGGTCATAAGCTGGAGCTGTGGCTTTTAATACCGCTCTCTGACAGTGATGAGTTGCCGCATTAAAGTTGATGGCTTCTAACAATTTATTAGAGCACGCATATTTCTGTGTCTTTCATCAAATAACCTTGTAAGACAAGTTGTAATTGTTTTCAAATGCTGCGAAGCTGAGTTGCAATAACAACAACAATCAAATTATGGACAACGGCATTTGAATGACTTTTGACTGAGCCGGTCATTGAAATTCAGTTTGAATCTAGCGAAAGCATATTATATGGAAATAATCGATTTTGAAATAATCTAAGGATTAAATATGTTCGTAGAGCAACAAAGTGTATTATTGGATTTGTTTGGTTGAGTTCTATTGCGTTTATTGTTTGTAAAAAGAAATTGATTTTGATTCAGAGCCAAGATTATTGGAAAAATTAAATTGATTTCAATACAAATTTATCTGTGCTAAAATTGTAAAGAATTTTTTTATATTCGTTCAAATTGTTGTTTCGATTGTACTCGCGTAGCCAGAACGCACGTTATGCTCCGCTGAATCTTGGCATAGCACTGCATTCCGATTGGCTTCTCTTAGATTTCGTGGCCCCCCCGCCCTAATAGACCATGGTTGCTCTACGCAGCTACCAATTCAAATGTAAACAGACTTTTGGTCAATCCTATGGTTAGGAATATAATATTTAGCTTTAAGTATGGATATAGAGCTGCTAAAAGAGAGAAATGTATCTAAAACTTAAATACGTTTGTAGGTTATTAAATATAGAAAATTTCTATTACTAGGTTAGTGGTTCAATTCTATGGAAGTTTCACAAAAATAATTATATATGTGTTTATATAATTGTATTTTTTTATTATACCACTTTTTCAATAGAAATTTATTCGCATAATCCCCTTACAATTTTCCTCTCTTTGTGGTCACATTCATCGATGCACTAGTGCGTTTTCTCATTTCCTTTGTTTTACTTTCATTGTACGTACAATCAATACTCACGTTTTTAGGATTTTTATCTTTACCCCCATATAAACCATTGTAATCATGATTTAACCATATTTCTTAGCCAAAACAGTCTTTGTTGGATCATCGATACAATAAAAATACGCAACATTTATATGTTAACTCGTGTCGTTGCAAAGAGTAGCGATATTTTGGGTTGGGGTCTCGAATTGGCAATTGAATTATTCATATGTTGATTGTATGACAATCAATTGAAATTGTTATAAATGTGTGCATTGAGAATGTGCTCAAAAGTGAGTGCGAGTGCGAGTACGAGTTTTCAATGTGGTGTGATGGAAAATTTGATGTCACAGACAGAGAGAGAGAGAGATGTGGAATGGTGTAAAAAAAAGTATAAAATTCGGCTCCACGAAAAGCCCCCCAATGAAATAACGCCCAGGAAATAACCCCCAATGAAATAAACCCCAAAAAATAGGAAATAACACCCAAAAAGAGTGAATAATATAACATCCAAAAATAAATGAAATAAACCCCTAATCGAAAACGAAACAACCCCCAATATTTGGGAGTTATTTCATATGAAATAACACCCAATGATGAAAATGAAATAACCCCCAATGAAATAAACCCCATCAGCAACAAAAATGAAATTATGCCCAAAATTCATAAAAGAGTCAGTTTTACCAAGGATTCCATGAAGTCAATATGGACCAACAGCAAAGTCGCAAAATTATTAAAATGAATCGTGTGGATCGTAGATCGTTGTAGCCCTGCTCTACTTTTGCAGTTCGGAAGACATTTTGCCTTTTACGTTTGGCCTTTACACAACCACCTCCACTGTTCACAAGCAAATCAAACTCTCTGCTTTAATTGAATTCCTCCTTCTGAAGAACTCTTACAAATTTAAAAAAATTTCCATTTTTAGATATCATTCTCAAAATGAAAAAATGCTCGTAGCAAATTGTTGATTTTCTATCCGTCAATATGAACACAAATGGAAAAATCTGTAAATATTCAAAAGATATTGTTAGGTATTCACAGGCTAAAAGTTTTCTTGTAAAAGGCCTATTTTTATATAATTATATAATTATATACCCCCAAGAACCAACAGCTTTAAAAATGAAATAACCCCCGAATAGAAAATGAAATAACACCCAAATTATACACGCTATGAAACAAGCCCCGAATTTAAAAATTTGTTGGGTGTTATTTCATTGGAGACTATTTCATAATTTGAAAACCCCAAATGAGGAATGAAATAATTCCCAAAAATAAATGAAAAACGACCCAACAAATTTGGGAGTTATTTCATATGAAATAACACCCAAAATTGTATGAAAAAAATTTGGGGAATATTTCATTTCTCGTTTGGGCGTTATTTCATTGGGGGGCTTTTCGTGGAGCCTAAAATTCGTTCAAACATTTTTATAAAAAAAATATATTATCTAATTACAATGAAATTAATAAACTGAAGGGCAACATGATCGAAAGCCGATCTTAAAAACTTAATAATTCTTTTCATTCCATGAATACGGTATGGGCTTCTATACCATCTGACGTCATTGTGTACAAACACGCTTTCTGTTTTTAGAATAACGGCACGTACTTTATATAGGCGAATGCGAATGTCGGCTGTTTAAGAAAATTTTACTAGACCTTTACTGTGATTTTACTGTTGACAACACCGACCAGAGTCTGAAAAACAGGATATAAACATTACTTTACTATTGAATTTTCTGTTTTTCCTTTTTTATAATGTGACAACTAGTTTTCTCCTTTTTAACCAACGCAATACTTGTAAAATTTGTTGTTTTTTTTTGTTGATATAAATCTGTTTTTGATGTTATTATTTTTACATTTCAAATATTTTTATCATTTGTCCACCAATAAAATTCTCATCATTCTTTCCATTGATCCCTTTACTCGAACGCAATCAAATTCATAGTTGAGACAGACTGATACTCGTACATATTCACATGGTTACCAGGGGCCTACTGAAGATGCCATTTCAGCCAATATCTGGTTGGTGCTTCCTTGTGTGTCTCGTGTCGTCGCCAGAATCCGATGCAACCATAACAATGACATGTGCCTGAAATAAAATTGAAAATTGTTTTTGATTCAAAATGACTTTTGATTTAAGGAAGTTAAACTGTGGCAGACGCTGACAGCAAATAGCAAAAGATTTACACAATCTAGATCGATTTTAAAACAACATAAAATATGGATTTTTTGATAATGGCTAAGGAAGAAGAGAAACATTGTGGAGTTTAAAGAACATAAGAGCATATTGTATAAATCAGAGTAATTTTGGCAAAGGCATTATGCTTTGATTGGAAGTTTTTGTTTGAAAATTTGATATAAAAGGTATAATTTTTAAACTTTCAAAGATCACTTTTTTTAGGAAACAGTTTCATACTAAAATGGTTTATATGAAAATAAGTGGCAAATAAATAGATAAAGCCAACAATTTTAGAACAGTGTAATGTTGTTAAACACAAATTAAAACATTTTTGCTAAAATATTAAAAATAAAAGTTGTAAAATTTACACAGCACAAAAAAATATTTAAAAAAAATACATGAACATTGCCTCTTAAGACCAAGAATTACATTTAAGTACAACATGATTTTTATTTGGACTTGTTATAGGAACTAATCGTCTTTTCCACACAGACACAATCGGCAATCCGCACGTACTTGAAAGTTTTGTTTAATTCAAAACAATCGAAATCGGCTTGAGTGTTATGAATACAACAGCACACACGCTTGTTTCGCATTCAACACAAAAACAGACTCAAGTACAGACAGAGAAGCAATGTTCAACTATTGTTAGTAGAGCATGACAGCACGATTGTTGGGAGACGGAGTATTTTCAAGTACTCGAATGTTTCGTTTGATTTTAAACATTCAGTTTCTTCTGGAGTGCTATGAATTCAACTCCACACACGCTTGTTTCGCATTTAACACAAAAGCAGCCACAAGTACAGACTGAGCAACAATGTTCAACGGTTGTTAGGAGAGCATGAGAGCACGATTGTTGTTGAGAGAGGAAACATTTTCACCGTGTACAATTCGACAATGCTTACACTTACCCATAGGAAGTATCATCAAGACGTCCTCAAGGATAGGTACATGACCATACTAAATAGATGACGATACGAAAGTGACCGTCTATACTAATCGTCGACGAAATTTTCACACAAGAGTCTGTACAGTCATGCACGACCTGATGACCGACAATATTGATGAGTTTATTTTTCACATATAGTCACGCACGACCTGATTAGCGACAATGTCGGTCAGTTTGTCATAGATGTAATTTTAACGTCTTCATTTTATTTCGTTCTCATCACGTTACTTTCGATTACTTAATTTCCCCTTACACCCCAAGAGTGAGGTGTGGTATAGCTTTGTTGTGAATTAACACGCTTTCCATTTTTAGATTCACAACTAACGGCAACTACTTTTTTATCGACGAAAGCTAACGCCACTGTTTGAGAAGCTTTTCCTAGACATGCCGATTGACTCAACACTATACTGCGAAGTTGCTACCGACAAAATCAAGGGGCCGGCAATGAAAGAAAAATGTACATGACGAGTCAGGAGTCGAACCTGGGATCTTCCGCATGGTAGCCGATGTAATTATCCTCGAGGACCTGCAGAAGAACAGCGACATATTAAGGCCCTGGCATTTGACAATAGGTTAGGTTAAGTTAATTCGGCAACCACGTTCAACACAGCTCACTTGGGTCCTAGTATGAGTTCCGTTGTGATACTATTTTAATATTTTCACACCAAATATTCCTATTTTGTTCGGTCAAGACGCTATCAAGCCATTTCGTTGGTCTGATGAAGGCATGGAAAATCTCCTACTGATAGACAGGTATTGCCTAGAAGTGTCCGAAAACCAAGCTTTTCATATCTCGGGTCACCAAAAGTAGGACAGTGACATAGAAGATGCTGCGTGGTCTCCTCTTCTTCCTCATAATTGCAGCTTCTACAAAAATCGTTGTAGGGTAGTTTGAACCTCTTAGCGTGTTTACCAACCGCCCAGTGACCGGTTATTACAGCTATAATGTTCTTCAGGTAGACTCTAGATAGGTTCAGCACAAATCGTGTTCTCTGTATATCCGTTGTAGGTCAAATTTGTTTGTAGTTCTCTCACCCATCTCTTCTTAGGAATAAGGTTCAGTTTTCCCGCAATTAGCTGTTTCCCCCTTGTGAGGGGGATCCCAATGAGACTGAAACTTTGCCCAAGTTCACGGTTGTGGCGGCCCTTGCCAACGTATCGGCCCTTTGGTTACCAGATAATTCCACATGTCCTTGAACCCATGTAAGGCAAACCGTCAAAGACTTAGAAAATTTTCAGAGACGGTTTGCACGTACTTCAACTAAATGGGCAGGCTACAAGATTGTATTTATCCCTTAAGGGGGTAAAGCATCCCATCCCATGCCTATTGTCATTCCTACCTAAAACTTTTGAGAGATTAATTGATGTATATATTAGATCATTTCTTAACAACTGTGGTCTTGGTCTTAACGGAAAAAGGTGCTATTCGCTCGATGATACAAAATCCCTCCATTTCCCGATCCCAGACTTAATGAAGTCGAACTTACACTTTCTAATAATTCCAATCACCTTGGACTCGTATTGGATAGTAAACCTAACTGATATCTGAACACTCAGGCCAGGGCAAACAATGCGGCAACGCCTTTATAATTCTACAAAAGGACAGATATCCTTTTGCTGAATACCTGCCCGTGAGGTGGGCTCAACCCCAATGGAACATACTACTAGGCCCCTGTTATGGCCCGGATCTATTTCTCCTATGAAAGGATGTTCAAATTGTTAATGTTTCTTTTGTGAGGATACCATATTGACTGACAAGTACAAGCTCAAGTCTTGTACTCCATCCGATTTGGACCCCACTCTTATTATTTGTTAATTTAAGTACATGCACTAACTTGCAATTTAAGTACATGCACTAACTACATGCACTACTTGTTGTTTCAATCAAACCGGCGCAAGGGAAGTCTAACCAACAACTAAAGTAGGAAAGCATTATAGGACTGGTGACAATCATGTTAACAGGACAAATTCAGTATAACAAGATCAATCAAAAGATCTACATTTTAACATTTCATCAAATATTCCATACGTATTATATAATTCATTTTTTAAAATTAAGCTCTAAGTCATTTCTTCAATTTTTGTGTATCTCATAGCATTCGCCCTTAGTTTTCTCACAATATCTACAACAAATGTGTGTGTGTTGTTCTCTTAAATAGTCCTTGACACTCATTCGTCAAGCCTATTATACTGCAAAATAACATTAATCACTCAACGCACATGCGCGAAATCTACCGCTAAAGTTAAAATGTTTCAACACACACAACAATTTGAACCAATTGCTAGACAATCCCAAAACTATCCCATGAAATCCAAAGAAAGCACGTTTCATCTCATCTTCAAACAAATAAACAAACAAACAAAAAAAGGAGCATCCACACAAAAAAACAGCAGATTTCTTACGAAACGAGTTAAAATTCTTAAAAGATCAAACGACAACAGCACCAAAAATGTGAACTAAACCTCTTCGACAATAAGATCTTTAAGCATAACAAATTGTTTTGTCATATTCAAGAGAGTACAAAAATTGAAGTCAAACGACGACGACGCCGACGACGCCGACCAGGAATGATACTAACCCAACCAACATATGGGCAGACGGACGCATAATATACTTAAGGCAGCGGCAAATATGCAAATTTATCAGGTTCTTGACATGATAAATGAAACAATTTCCAAATGAAATGAACACAATATAACAGAAAAAGGGAGCACCGATTTACACAGTCAACCATCCCAGAATTGGCGGAATCAAACCAAGATGATCGTCGTTCATCACACACAGCCACAGCTCGGGCAATGGGCCATGAGTGGTTGCGTGACAATGCCTAAATTGAATTAACAACACTTTACACACCCAGGCGCTCCATAATCATCTTCACGTCTTTCCGTTCGTTGTCTGCTGGTGGACCCTAAAGTGGTGACACTTTTATGAAGTGAAGTGCCAGCCGGGGCTGAAGTATTTGTGTCGTGTTCATTAATCTGTATTTTATAACCGTTGGAAAGGGTTAAACAACCCTTAACTGTGTCGTGTATGTTATGTGTTGTTGTACAACAACACTCAAGATGTAATTATTATTGTTAAGTATTTAACATAATAAATTCATTAATTATGAAGTGATCTGGTTTGTTAAAACGAGTAAAATGTGCAAGGAAATCCTTTTGTCTTCTTGATAAAGAAGACACACACAAAAAAATCAGTGATAAATGATCCTTAATATAGTGTGTTAAATAAGGAGAGAGTCCATCAAGAAAATTTGTAAAGGATTCAAGCTTATTGACCTAATGCGCTCAGATTTGTAAGAAATTTGTTAAGAAAATGTCTCCGTATAAAATAGAGAAGAGATAATTTTTATAAAGATGAATTTATTGTTGGAGCTAAAGCGGACGATAAAGCCAACCTTATTTGATATTTTGGGAACAAAAAAACCAACACAGAAATTTCAGTCAGGTAAACCGACTTATAAATACCCTAACCCAAGGCAAGATATTGTTTAAGTTTTAAGTTACTGAAATTAACCGATTTTTAATTGAAATGTCATATGTATTATTATTTACCTGCTTGTGAAGCGAAAACGGTTGGAGATGGGGCTTTCGGTCGTAATGCCAGAGGTTCAGAAAGTTCAATTCACAAATTCTTGGTCATTTGGTAATTTTTAATGGGGTTACCAAAAAGGACTCATACGATACCAACGGAGAACTATAGAAAGTCTCCTATAAATTCGAACAAAAACCTTTAATCTTAATCTCCCGCTTTCTTAAGTTTCACCTATGAAAATAAAATATTACCAGGATACTATTTTCAACGTTTTGAGATGGTTTCTTTAAAGACATTATTGCAAAAATATAAACTTTCTCGAAATTGACTAATTTGTCTAGGAGGTATCAGTAGGGGCAGCACAACGTGTCCGATTTTTTATTTCTTTTATCAACGTTAAATAAACACTTATCTCATACAAAATTTTAATTCATTCAGTGTACTTACAAAAAAAGATATGCATGTAGAACTATGGGGTAATTTCGGTCATTTGTATGGAAGATACCAGAATGGGGTGTGTCAAATGGTACGGATTTATGAGCTTTTACCTTCTATAACGATAAAAATTAACTATCGCACTTTAAATATCATCCAGTTGTACGTATTTAAGTTATGGGAGATATATTAATTTCCAAAAAATAATTCATTTTGTATGGAGAGTACCAGAAGGGGTCAGCCGATATAATCCATATTTATTACTGAGCCAAATCATCTTTTGCAAAATATAACTGAATTCAGTGTAAAAAAATATGTGTATGTAAAACTACTAAGGTACCAGAATGGGTAAGGCAAAAGTTTCGGTTTTCTGAGGATCTTTTGATACAATATAATCAAACTGACCGAATTGAAATATCTTGCAATTGTCCGATTGAAAGTTATAGAACAAATATTAATTATCCAAAAAGTTAATTTTACATGGCAGGTACAAGATACTGTTGAGGCTTTTCTGTCCTTTACTTGCTGATTGCTTCGTTTCAGAAAATATTAATATTAGTAAATTTTCGTAAGGATCAGTTAAGGTTGACTCGAGCTATCCTGCCCAGGAGCCATCCAGACAAACGGATATGGCTCTATCGTCTTAAATAGTCCTGAAAAGAATTTAGTTTTAAATAACTTGGGGTCTAACAAGTCTGCGTTAATGCATTATACTTTTTCTCGTAACGAATGATATATACCCTCACTCCTAAGGGTGGGAATACAAAAATGGGTGCAGAAGTTCGGTGGGCCAGGTTCTACAATGAAACAATCACGGTCAGGCTGACCTAGACCTTCAATGGATCTCGAACACGTCGAAGGCGGTATAGCATCTTAAACAAGCCCAGGCACCTTTACAACACATTCTTTACAAAGTTGTCCACTTACATCCTTACAAGACTCTACTGGTATAAGAATTATATATATAAGAATTAAAGTCTCAAAAATTAAAATGTCCATAATTCAAATATATTGTTCATAATTACTACATCTTGGTACAAATTATAAATAATTCCATTCGTTACAGTAATGCTCCAATCAACTCATTTTCCACAACATTCGTATTAACTCCCTTCACTCATTCATTAACCTCCAAAGAGTTCGTGTCTTAAGTCTTTTGTTTAACTAAACCACAAAACACTTGTTTGTGCAAAAATCTATGTTAACCACATAAGAAACTCATAACAAATAACTCATTAAAACCAAGCTTGAACAAAAATATATGTATTTAAAACTGGTCTCTTGTACGTATTTTTATATTGGCTAACAATTTTTAACATAAACCCCAAGTAACAACAACAAAATGCAAAGCGACACCACAGAAAAACCACGAAAAAAAACAATGAAAATTCATTGAGACTCCTCCTCGTTATTCACACGCCATATACACAGCAACAGCAACAACAGCGATACCACCAACAACAACACTAACAGCAACACAATATACAAACGGCTCAGATCTATTTAAACCAAACGCATTCAAACATAACTGTATTGTGTGTAGAAAGATAACAACAACATGCACGACTAACTACCACCGCAACACAAAGCCACTGTTAATATATGTAGTGTACAACAACAATAACAGCAGGCAACGGCAATATTAATACGTAGCACCACTCACTGTAAACTAATACCAACAACAACAACCACCCCACTACAAACAACAACTGAAGTAAATAAATGGACAAATAATAATTTCAAAGTAAACAGCCAACCAAAACAGAGCAAAAATTTGTTGTTTAGAGACAACAACAACAGCAACAACAACATTTCAAAGAAGAGCACCACAAAAACAAAACAAAATGAATACTCGATCAAAGTAAAGCAAAGCGAAGCTACAACAACAAGAGCCATGCAACAAAGAGGAGAATATAAAAATACAAAAAACCACCACCAAAACAGAAACAAAAGAAACAACGAAGTGCTGATAAAATATACTACAAAAACAGTTAACCGATGAACAGTCGAACATGTTCCAAACGAACTTGTGGATAATAAGAATTTGCAGTAACAAAGCACAACAGCATGTTTGGAGTAAAAATCTGTACAAGGTAGTGTTGTTAACATTATATTTAAGGGTAAACAGAATTGTTGTGCCTAGTAGTAGATGTTTAATTGCTACAAATGTTTGGTAAGGCATTTCTTTAGAATTTCTTTAAAACAGTATAAATTATTAAATAATTTTGTTATAAGAAAATCGTACGAATTCAAAAAATTTATTAAAAAAAAAAAAAAAAGATTTATAGGCAGCAATATTATCTGAAAATTGACAATATAGTCTTCATTAGAGGAGTGGGGAAAACGATAACCCCATATTCATTTATAAAATTTACCTCACACGACATTGGGTGTAAGTTGGCAATACGAAGTGTCCAGTTAATGTCACTACTTCCAGATATCATTTTTTAAACAAAAATTTTTGGAAGCGCACCTATCGCGCCTTTAGAGATGTGACCCATCTTACTGACATCAAAATCGTTAATAAGAAACATTGAAATTCTGTAGCACTAGAGCAAAACAGTTCTATAGCATGACAATATACCGCTCTGTTCATACTGTATCAGCATGTCCTATGTGCTCTTCATTAAACTATGGACCAATAATTTAAACTATGGACCAATAATGACTATTGCTGACAATGCTGTCATTACAGGCCCCTTGGATGAATGCAGGGGGTGTTGATGCAGTAATCCAATACCACCAATTTTGCCAGTTTATATGTCCATGTAGGTGGAAGTGTGGCTCGTTTGAGAACCAAAATTGATGGTAAAGCTGTCAAACTTAAAACGATCCCTTTAAATCCTTTGAAATTCTAGGTCAGCCATGCCTATTGTTAAACCTTTCTTCTTCCACTACTGTACCCAGTGTCTAATCAACGCACGTTATGCTTCGACGACGGGTATATTTTATCCTCTACCCGGAGGTTAAGTTTAAAGACGAGCAAGTTTGAACAACAACCACTCCCACCTCTTATACAAACTTCCCCTTTCTTCGGTGGGTATTCGTTATCGTCCCCGTGACTACAGGCAGTTTACAAGCTATCGAGCTAAATATAGGTGTGCTAGCTTCTATCATCAAAACTAAGTTAAGGCTTTAAGATGAGCAAGATCGGACACAAACTACTTCCACTTTTCACACAAATTCCTCCTTTTTGGGGGTTAAAAAAATCATAAAAATATTCTTAGTTCGTAAAAACAACAACAAGCTCATTATTTGACATTTCAGTAGTAACAACAAGTTACTGACAAAAAATAAATGTGATCGGCTAAAAGTAATGTCCACCTCTCATACTAACTACCCTTTTTAAACGTTACAAAATGTAATAATGCTGATTCAAATGTCAAAGAAATATTTAGGTTTTTAGATGGTAATCTGAAAATCAGACTCACTAAGAATATAAAGTGTATTGTGATTTCACGGTAACGTGGATAAGCGTCTCAAAAAGTCATTGATGCCCCTAAAGTAATAAGAGCCCAGTGTATAAACCCGCCTATTCGCCAGGGCAGGGCAAGTGCAGAGAAGATATTATATCCATCTTCAGCTTCTGTAAAAAAAATTTTGTGACAAACTTGAGTCTCATTTAGTGTCTTCCAATAATAAAGTGTCCCGTCATGACGTACACAGGAAACGAAACGTCGGTTCTTAATAACGACAAAATTGTGTTAAAACGTTTCTAATCTTATTAACCCATTACTGGCCATTGTCCTTGCACAGGTACAGAAAGTTACTCATTTTTGAAACGCCTTAAATCCACTAGGAAAATAGTTATTTCAGAATTTGTTTTGATTTTGTGTTATGAGTACTCTTCTTAATAATACATTGACAAATCAGTGACAGAAAATTACATTACTTCGAATTTTGATTTAGTTTGTATAGCCTTTTTCAGATTTTCATATTTTGAGTAGGTCAGTGATCGTTTGATTCTGTCAAAAGTGTGTCGCAAAACAATTAAAAGAGTTTGGACTTGATTTACAAACAAAAGGCTTGTTATTGTCTAATTTAAAAAAAAAAATGGTCATAAAAAAGTGATTTTTCAAGCAAAAGGTAAGCTTGAAAAACAGTCTACTCGCTTGGGTACAATGGCTGATAACGTATACATTTCGATTAGATTTTTTTCGAATTGACATGGTATTTGATGTCATCAAACTATCAACCTCATATGGCAGACGATTTAATAAAAAGATAGATGATGATGGTGAGGATCTTATTGCTAACATCTTGCAAGAAACTACCCCAAACGATCAAAAAGACAATGTTCCATTGAAATGTCAAATAAACTTTTCTATGTACAACAATAACGAAATGAAATTGATGACTATTTGACGTAGCCTAGTGTGTATATAAGGAGTTCTTCAAAATTTTCATACAAACAAATAAGCATATATGAATATATGCATTGAGCCATTGTACCTGCTTGGGTACAGCCTCAAAAACCTTCAAAATACAATTTAATTTTGATTTTTTCATATTTTTTAAGTTCTTTATGTTCCTTTTATTTATAATAAATATTCAGAATGAAGGATTTTTGATTTTAAAGACTGTTGGCTTTTAATGGGTTAAGGCAACATCTATTTGATTCCACTGAAACCATGATGAGCGTTTAAAAAGTTGCTGAGACGAGTCAGTTACCACGTCTGTTCGCCAGGGCAGGGCACGTGCAGAGAAGATATTCTTTGGATTTCTCTACCTCTTCATCCAACAGCATCTTTATGAGTGTCTTCCAATCGTACCTTCTGTGTGAATAACATATAACATCTGAGAGACGGCCAGTTACCGTATGGTTATAAATTTGCTCTATCGTGCTGGAAAGGCTTGCAAGTGGCTAGAGATATGCCAACGGATTCCAGTTCGGCTAGAATATGAAAGTAGTTATCAAAAGCTGTGAGATGTAATATGTGACAGCAGCTTAGACGAATGAATTCATTTCAACATTAACCACAATGTCTCGTCAGCAGCCTTTGCTTTGACTTCTCCCCCAATTCCCGATATTTAACAAAATTCCAAATATTTGACTCCTTTCACAATATTAGGGACCTCTGCCCCTTTCAGAGTTATTAAAAGTCTTGCCATTGCCTTACGGGAAAACAAACTAACTCATAACAAGTCCTGTGATCGGTCTCTGGTGGGTAGGGACTGGTCCTAGTTCTAACTCAAATATATAAAGGGGACATGTCACTTTAACATGGCTTTGTCATTGAAGGTGTGACTTAACACTCCACGACTTAGACCACTCCTATGTCTGTTCTAGAGTACCTGTCTTAGGACCGACGTCGAGGAATATGACTCAGACCTATCCTTGAAAACATTAGGGACAATAAAAAAAATTTATGTATTATAAAACAACGCCGTTGAAATACATCAGTCAAATTGACCCTTCGTTTACATTTTAGAACCAATTGGTGGCACGTCTCCTCTTCAACAATTGACACAACATTTACCGTAGGGAAAAATTCTTATATAGAAATAAAAATTCTCTTAATGTGTTGATAGTTAACCTTTGTACTTATTTTTTATTCTGTGGATTAGTCTGGCTTGAAGTCATTAGTGAAAACACAAACTCGTTATGATTTCAAAGTTTTTATTTATTGTTCCCAATATTTCGACCAACTTCGCTGGTCATCTTCAGGAGGGATCTGATAAAATGATTAACATATATTAAACAATTGCACACTTATAAATTTACACAATAACTTTTGCCTTAACAACTGAGTAATTACGTCCTATATCCGCAAGTTTCGTTTAACTACTTAAGTTTTGTCGTCTGCGTTTGTCCACTGTGCGTCTATAAACCTGCGCGACTCTCTTGGTATCCACCTCATAGTTGAGTCGCTTCTCAGCTGGTACGTCGATTATGTGGAGCATTTCTAATATGAACCGACGGGAGTAGTTGCGCTCTTCAGCTAATATGTCGACGTCCGTAAGGTTAGGCATATGTCCTGTTCGAGCACAGTGGGATGCGAGTGCCGTTTTTTGCTCCAATGGTTTGCTTTTATTATTTAAATCTGATTAGTGCCCAGCTAATCATGTTTTTAATTTAGTTGCAAAAATTGGCAAAAAAAAATTACATTTTATCTTACGCAGAGAAGCCTAATATTTGTTTAAATTAAAAATATCGTATTCAGTAGCTACCCATATGCCGATTGATATACGGTGTATACATCCTATATTAACTGTTAACATACCATCAACATTTAGGTATATAACATTACGTTCTATGTTAACATTACTATTGCTCTAACATGTTACCAGTAGGTTGTCTCTGTTATTTGCCGGTTAGATGTTGGCACTTACTTCGTGTTGCATCTGTTATTACTGATCATCAGCACCACCGGTTTTCCTATGTTTTTATTGTGTTGTGTTTTGCCTGGTGTTTCGTTTCGGTTTCTTCTGCCTTTTTGTTTGCGTTTTTTACGTTGTCACGTTTTTAGCTCTTCAGTCTGTTATGGGCGCTTTACTCTGAAACATCTCTGCACGAGTTGAACGCGTTTTCCCATTCATTACGTTCCGTTTGCAAGTCAATCTTAAGCGAAATTTAGTGCGAATTTTTGACGTTAACCTAAAATTTACGTCTTCTCAGAACGTGTAACGTCGTAAAGTGTTGCCAAATCGTGTGTGCGTGTGTGTGGCATACATATGTTGCAAAGCGTTGATCTTTGAAGTGTTTTCCACCCGAAATGAGGGTCATAAAACGCTCTTATGCTTTTTGTGGACTATAAAAAACGAGATCGTGTTTCGTTCAACAAATAGTTTAAACGCAGCAATTTTAGTCATATGCTGCTGCTGCAACAACGTTTAAACGCCGACGCTTTATGTTAAGTCCGCTACGTTGCGCCACTCAACAATGTTACAAATTAAACGCTGCATTGTGCTTTTATGACAGAGATTTAAGAGTATTTCGTAGTCAACTAAAACGCTGAGGGGATTCTGTCCATTGGCCAATTTTTGGCGCTGAACGGTGGTGATGGTGTGGCTTTTTATGCGTTTTTCTCTCTAGCGCGTAGAAGATTGGCTACGACAAAAAAAGATGCCATAAAACTTGTGTTAATTTTTGTACAAAATTTAACTGTGAATGATAGTAATCGCATTGTAACTCTTTATGTGAGGCGGAATGGTTTTTTAAATGAAATATGTGCTATATGGTTGCAAATTTACTATTACGTACATACTAATATTACAACAACAACCGAAAAAAAGATGCTAACGAGCAATTAAAGATTTCGCAACGAGCTTTGTTTTAAGAGATTTGTGATTTGTACTAGCAACAAGCAAGTGAGCTTTCTAAAAAATAACACAATTAACAAAAAGATTTTAACTGCCACTGTAAAAATTAAAAAATTAAAATTTTAAAATTGCTGACAGCTGATAACAAACAACATCTTTGGAGATATTTGTATTTTGGACATTGGGATTTATGCGGAAGATTCTTTAAAACTGATGAAAAGGTATGGTATATATAAGTTTTATGAATTTAGCATTTAATTTAATTTCCAAGTGTGTATGGTATATCAGATTTGGTATATATCAGTATAAGAAGTCGCTAAAGTGTCTCCATAAAGTTTACGTCTTCGTAATATAATAACATGATTCATCATTGATGTTAAGCAATACTTTGCCAATTAGTTGCATCAAATTGAGTTAGATTCATTAATATATTTACACTCAAAACGAAGTATCATGTTTTTTTTTAATATTTCGGTTTTTATGTTTTGGAAACAGATGTAACATACAGTGTCCCTGTCTATGTGTATAAAGCAATGTAATAAAATTAGCATTTGGTATAGATAGAATCATTAATTTGGTTCTTCATATATGCAATGTCTATAAACAATCGCCGACAGTTTCATAATATTTGAATACACTGAAGTAACTTTATACCATTTTCACTAGCTAGTTTCTGCACCACTATTGGTTTCCTAAAATTCTTTCACTTATTATCCTACGACGTTGTGTTACCACATTACTGTATTTTATCCACATCGTTGAAAGAAGTTTTGCAATTTCTGTGATATTTCTATATTTTAATGAGATTGAGTTTCTAATAAGAAATAAATACTGACGTTGGAGACAAATTTATGTTCTTACACTGTGATATTTATTGGCAAACAAATTCTAAGACTATATCGTAGAGGATGGTTTTACCCTAATTCGAGTACTAGGAATTGAACTAGATCATTAGGTTTTTGAGTCATAATGACGTCTCATACAATTTTTTTATTTGTTTTAACTAAAGCAGTAGATTTTTTTTGACTTTTCGATTTTGTCTCTCTTTAAACGTCCACTAACTTCTAGTTGGTTGGTTGTATCGGTAACCTTACATCAACGAAGTTGTTTCAAACGTTCTGGGCTTCAGCTTTTGATCACAAACCTTACCTTTGTCACGGAAAATTACAAAAATTTAATTTTTCGCAATTATAATTTTATACCCAATATAAAGTAAATGACACTCTGCGATATCATTTATGGCCCATGAACGCAACTGTCTATATATATAAAATGGAATGTGTGTTTGTTTATTTATTTGTTTGTTTGTACCTTATAGGAGACCAAACCTCTGGACCGATCTTCCTGAAATTTTCACAGCATTTAACTGGGACTCTGGCATGATTTATAGGGTACTTTTTTTCGACCACGCCCACTTTTACGCCCATTTTTTTAAATAATATGCAATAGCGAAGCATTGCCGAGCCCACTAGTGTTATATAAAAGTAAAAGTAGTGACTAAAGTAGTCACTTTCTCATCTGTAGGTTTCGTTTGACTTTTGAAAGGACCAATTATAGTAACCATCTAATGTAAAACTACATTCAAATTTTTTCATATGCAGGTTTTATTTCGCTTTTGCAAAGACTTTTAATACAGGAATAAATTATTCAAACTTTCATATCCTTTATGCAAGTTTGAACAATTTATTTCTTCATTTCTCCTAGTTGTCCAATGGTGATTTGGATATGAAATTAAAGAAGACAGTCTTAGCTTTTTATAATGATTTTTTGATTTGGTTTTTCAGGAGAAATATATGCAAAAAAAAAGTCCTTTAAAATTTTTATCCTTGAATATCCTTGAAAATTTGTAAAAATAGATTTTAGAAAAATTAAATGTTGGAGGCTGTAGCACGCTTTAAAACGTACTAAAATCTCATAAATCACTAGAATGTTGTTATAAAATTTATATTAAAAGTATCCCCAAAGAAAAAATTCTGTTTAGGATAAGTTTGACATACGAGGTGGTCAGTAAATGTTACATCTTTTGCCAATTGCTCAACAATTTCGCACACTGCACCTTATTTGTCGTTACAGGCGCGACCTGCAGTCTCATCTTGCTTAAACCACGACCGCCTATTAAAATCATTAAAATCCTGTATTGCTGGAGCATGAAAGTTCTGAAGCATGGCAATATACAGCTTTGCAACTGCATGTCCTATTGATCTTCATTAAAGCATGGACCAACAATGCCTCATGCTAAAAAAGCTGTCGATTGAGTAATCTTGGCTGATTGAAGGGGGATTCGATGGTTCAAGTAAGAAATTATATCACTGCAATAAGTGTGCCACGTCTGAGAAAAAAATGTTGCTAAAGCTGAGGAAACTCTCATGTGGTTAGTAATCAAACTTGATCCTGTGAGCATTATCATCGGCGTTAATTCTTATACAATTTTAATTTTGTAGAGATTTAAATGTAAACCTTAATGTTAACCTCACATTTAAGACGCTAGATCGATTTACAGTACAGATCTATTCCCATTCCTTCTATTCCTTCCTCGTAGTTGATTCTTTTTAACCTGTTTCGTCGAACTTAAGCAACCATTTCTAATAATGTGAGTCGATGGAGCTTCATTCCTATGTCTGGCGTTGTAGTAAGCACAAAATAGACGTTGCGCTATAATCGAAATATTGACAGTTTATGCGTAGCAGAACGCACGTAGTGCTGCGCACCAGGGCACTTAATATCCATTAGCTGCTTTTTCAATTCTTAAGCCTACCTCCACACCCCGCCAGGACTGCTGAAAGATAATACCAATTGAAATGTAAATGGGCTTTTGGTCCACACTTAACATATTTTACATTTGCATCCTATAAATGGAAAATGCAAGAGGTTGTTGCATTTGAGTGGCTTAATACTCTTCTATTTGTAGACTTCATCATTCTTGAAATGTTTTTACTACCCATGCCGACTAACTCGACTACCATGTTATTGCTATCGACAACTGCGATTAGGCCGCCGGCATAAGAAATGATGATGACTGTGACAGTAGGGTAACCCCAATACAATCATGGAATTTTTGGGGTCCACAAGGCTGTTTCTGTTAGAAATAGGTCAGTTATACTCTGTTCGAATTTCAATATTCTTAATTGGTTACTATTTAGAGGTCGTGATAATATTTGGTTTCAGTTAGAAATATGCTATAGATTGATATACCCTTCACCACGCGCACTTTCGAAGCGAAGGGTATATTCATTTTGTTCTTCCATTTGTAGCGCCAATTAGGAGGCGTGGTGGAAATGAAACTGAAAATTTACTTAATTTCCCTTTACAACCCATGAATGAGGTATGGGATAGCTTCTCGCGTTGTTGTGAATTAACACGCTTTCTATTTTTAGATTCACAACTAACGGCACCTACTTGTTTATCGACGAATGCGAATGTCACTGTTTGAGAAGCTCTTACTAGACATGCCAATTGACTCGACACTAATACTGCGAAGTTGCTGTAGACAACATTCGGGGTAGCCGACAATGAATGAAAATTTTTCTTTAAAGATGATTGGAGCCAAGAGTTCAACCTGTGATTTCCCGCATGGTAGTCGCGTGTTCTAACCACTATGCCACGTCCGGTCCCGATAATATACATACTATATATAAATGATCATCGTCGAATTCTAAGTCGATCTAATGACGTCCGTTCTAGGGTCGTCTGTCCCCGCGATTACAGCCTTAGTTTAAGAGCTATTGAGTAATATTGACATTCAAGCTTATATTCCCTAAACGTAAATTAAGTCCTTAATGAGCAATATTGGACTAGAACCACTTCCCACACAAACTCCCCCTCTTGCGGGTGTTCGTCGGACTGTCCCCTCGGTTACAGCCGATTATCCTTTTAGTGGAGGTTAAGTCTTATGATGAGCAACATCGAACAAAAACTTATAGGGTGTCCTTATGTATGTCCCCGCGACTACAGCCATAGTTTAAGAGCTATTGAGGTAATATTTGGTATACAAACTTCTATGCTCTAAGCGTAGGTTATATTCTAAAATGAGCAAGATTGGACAAAAACTACTCCCACCTCCCATAAAAACTTCCTCTGATCGGGGGTGTCCATCTGTCTGTCCCCGTGATTACAGGTGCAGTTTGAGAGCTAACGAGCTAAAATTTGGTATGCAATCTGTTTGAGTTTGAAGATGAACAAGATCGAACAAAAACTGCTCCCAAGTTCCACTTTTTGGAGGTTTCCAAATCATTGCATTATGTCACTTAAAATTAGATTGATTAGCTCAATCTGTCTGTCTGTCCGTCCGTTTGTATCCGTGTTATAGCCGTAGCTAAAGAGCTATTGAATAATATTGGCAAGATTGGACTAAAACTACTTCCACCACCCACGGTCTGTCACGGTGACTACAGCCATAGTTTAAGAGCAAATTTCTAAAAAGCACTACCACAATAACTACTCCCACCTCCAATAAAAACTCCCCTTTTTTGTGGGTGTCCGTCTGTCTGTCTGTCTGTCTCCGTGATTACAGTCACACTTTAAGACCTATCGAACTGAAATTTGGTATAAAATCTGCTTTCCTGTAAGGTTAAATTTCAAAATAAGCACAATCGAACAGAAACCCCTCCCACTTTCCATACAAACTCCCACTTTTTGGGGGTTTCCAAATTTTTGCATTATGTCAGTAAAAATAAAATTGATTAGCTCAATTAGTGCAAAAAAACTCTTCTATAACTTATTAAAGACATGCAAAAGGCAATTATCGTTTTTACATATATATTGATTCACAAATGCCTGCTAATAAACTTTTAAACTTTATCACTCCACAGTTTTGTTCAACAAATCACCTGTTTCACTCAGCTATCACTGTGTTCCAATGCATTGTTCGTACATACAATCACTTCCCAAGCTCTGCGCTGGCAATAAAAACATTTCAATCAAAATACAAAAGCATAACTCCAACTCTATAACCGCCAAAGGTTCATTCATAATTTCAAAATTCAAATATCAAGAACCTCATGAAGTACCTACGACTCGATAGTATAAACGGCGGCAACTGCCGCTGCATTGACTTATGTAAAATTTATGTAAATTCTGTTATTGTTGCAATGCAACCAGTATATGAGCAGTGGCAGTATTGTTATGTTTTTTGTTTTTTTTTTTTTTGTTTTATAACATAACGCTTATGTTGCATATTAAATAGTTGCACCAACAAACGGCGGTAAAGTTGCACTTTGTAAGTGTCTCTGAGTTGTTTAAAAACGGAAATGTTAATGATTTCTGAAGTACTGCTACTTGTTTATACATTTTAGTTATCTGCATAGGCACACATATAAACTTTATATAGTTTGGCATACACACTCACACAGAAAGACAATAGTGTGTGTGGGTTTTGTTTTGTATGGATTGTTTTATATTACGTTTGTATCTATACAATACCTATATCCTGTACATATATGATTGTAAAATCTGATAGATTTTTGTTTTCTTTTTTTGTGGGCCATTGTCATAAAATTGTATTTCCAGTGGCTATTCGAATACGATAATAAATTTGTTTAAATTGAAATGAGAACTTGACAACGTGGTGGTCATAAATCATTGAAATTTTGTAAAAGACTTATTAGTAAAATTTTGTGATCCGTTATGTTTGACCAAGGAAATGATATAAAATTATATTGTGTGTAATGGCATGAGTGGGGGCGGCGGCGGCGGTGGCGGAGTGTGTGTGTGTGTGTGCTACCTTTAAAGGTAAGGAAATGGGAATTTATGAAGACTTCACAATTTAAGTGGTGTACGCGTTAGTAGAGAACATTTTTTTTAGTTTGATTGAAGATTAAATTCACTAAGAGCGAGGGAATGTAGTATAAAAGTAACGGAAGACTACGGTTGAAATGTCAGATATATGGTAGGACATACAGAGAGTTAATCTTTTCAATGAATGTAATTCGCAAATAACAGTTTAGTGCTGACGTGTGGTTTTCGTTGATGCCATCTTCGCATCGGTGTGTTTAAGCCTCTCGATGCTTTCTTAAAGCTTTTAACACTTAAGGTTGTAATGATGTGTGTAGAAATCACAGCAAAGGGTGCTGATGATGATAGTTTGGCAACTATCGAAATAGCTATCTGCCCTGCTCGCCGTCGCACAACTCTTGTAAAACAAACTCTATTAGCAATAATAGAATAGGGACCGGCCGTGGCATAGTGGTTAGAACACGCGACTACCATGCGGGAGATCGCAGGTTCAAACCTGGCTCCAGTCATCTTAAAAAATTGTTCTTTCATTGTCGGCTCCCCTCGAATGTTGTTGACAGCAACTTCGCAGTATTAAGTGTCGAGTGAATCGGCGTGTCTAGTAAGAGCTTCTCAAACAGTGACGTTCGCATTCGTCGATAAACAAGTAGGTGCCGTTAGTTGTGAATCTAAAAATAGAAAGCGTGTTAATTCACAACAACGCGAGAAGCTATCCCATACCTCATTCATGGGGTGCAAAGGGAAATTAAGTAAGTAAGTAGAATAGATCTTAAACCGAACGATTAAAAAAAATTCACAGTTTAGTAAGACTTTTAAAAGTATAAAGTATTTAATAAGATTATAATATTTATATTCCGAAACATCTATTGATGCAGATAATAGCAGGTTCAATAAAATTAACTTGCAATAGCGAGCGAATAAGATAAAATACGGATGACAAATGTTCCTTTAGATCCATTAACACCAAGGAACTGTCTTAAAGCACAATATTACAAATATACATGATATCGAGCATCTAAATGAAAGAGAAAGCTAGTATTAACATAAACACTAGCTTCTCTGTGACGAATTTTCTCTATAACGTAGAAATTGTCGATCCCCAGTGACTATGTTATATAGAAGTCCGACTGTATATTAATATAGATTACCGACTGTAAAATTTTAGCAAAAGCAAAACTTTTGCCTATTTTTATTGCAAAACTAAGAAAAATTTATTTGGTAAGAATCGCTCAGTCTTCTTACATACATAAAGCTAATATTTAGGGTAAATCCACTAAGAAATCTTCCAAAATATTAATCTACTTAATGTTCCCAAACCTTTGCACTGGTCTGTTCACATAATAACATGTTTGTGTCTTAAGTCTTTTGTTTGCACACAGCGTGGGCGCTATAATACCGCTTCAAAGCGCACTAATAACCATCCACATTTAAGTAACCAATTATTCATTTAAAAAAAAATCCATGAAACGTCAAGCCGATCATTAAAAACCAATATTATGCGGTTTAAGCCGCCAAATCGTCTTAATTTAAAGCCACCAAATCTTATCAATAAAATACACAGGCAAACACACAAGTGTATAAGCTTGAAGCATTTCTTTTGTTTGCTAACACATAAAAATTCACCAACCATAAAACATTTTCGAAATTCTTAAGGTGTATTTGTCTTTATTAAGATGATCTATAAATATTTCCCAAATGATTCATATTTGAAGTCATGTGCAATCGTAAAAAAAGGCCCCTTTGTTGAAATCGTACTTGGAATCATAGCGACCACCACATTTAGAAAAAAAAATATAAAACGATATATTTTCTCCCATGAATATCAAGCAGCATTAAAACCACAATATGCCTCTAGGCCATATACGATACAAACAATGAAGTGCGTAATCATTTGCTGTTCCTATCGTGCTGATTATGGTCAAAATATTTTGCTACAATTTAATTTAGCCAAGAAAACAAAAGCATATAAATATCATTTTGAAGACAAATAAGGAGTCAACAAAAAAGCTTAAGCTTTTATGTTGATTTTCTTTGTTGGCAGCTTGTTACATATAAAAGAAATTATTAGAAATCAATCTGCCTGTATGTTAAACTGAAACATCAATAATATGTATGTGTGTGTGATATTGTTTTAAAATACTCAAGTGTGTTGTTAACATTAGCGGGCTACTCTTATTTACATATGCTTCAAGCAACTACTTTAAAAAGTTACAGATTCACAATAAACTGACAACTTCAACAGCAGCAAAACAACATCAGCAAAAAAAAAACGCAAATCAGTCCAAACAATTGAAACAAGTGGCCTACAAAAGTTGGCAGGGCATAGCAAAAAAAACTCACACGCCGCATGTGTGGTATGTTTGATTACGCTTTGTTGTGTTGTATGATTTTTGGCACTTGATGCGAATATAATACTATAAAGTATTTTAAAAATTCCTAGATTAGCCATTAGAATTGAACAGCAACAGCAAGCTGATGTTTGAGTATACATTTTCAATGGCGACTTTCAGTCTGTTGTGATGTTGTTGATTGCACGAAGCACTTGTAAGAGATGATCAAGGGAAAGTGTTTGGGGGGAGGAGTGGGGGTTGGGTCTGCTTTTTAAATATACAGGTCGCTTTAAATAAAATATCCAAATCGATGAATTTCACAAAAGTATAGCAATGTATTTTCCTACGTCGCTTAGTACATAATTAGACATAAATTTTAAATCAATAAATAAATAGAATAAAGCTTTTTTTTTGTAAAGACTTCACCGATTGACTTTGATTTAAGTAATTGTCTCCAATGACATTTTTTTCAACAAGTGTTATTAGTGTAATATTATCTTATACACAGAATAACTTCATCCGCACATGTAAGAGTATTAATGTGATAAGAGAATTTATTTTTAAACTGTTACTCAACAAGAGAATCTGTTGAGTACAGACGTGTTTCCACTCGGCTCCACATACAATTTAATTAAAGTTGATAATAACCATTCGTGTATCGAAAAAAACTGAAAACCTACATTATCGATATCACTGCATCCATCCGTGTTAATTTTCTTGTTGATATACATCAAAACAACTAACCAACCAAAATTAAAAACAACCGAGACATCGCTAAAATAAATAAAAATATCTTGATAAAGAGAGAGCAAACTGAACAATCTCTAGTGCTAAGAAGAACATCTTAACTCTCTCAAAGAGACTTTAAATCAGTGGTGTTCATTTCATAGAACAACTGTTCCCGCTCAAATCACATATTAACTTACACAAAACATATACAATACCAACCGCAACATACATCCAAAAACATTAATAACCCAAACAAAACATCTGTGAAAACAACAACAATATCCCAATACAATAAACCCTAAACCAAATACAACAATAGTCATGAGTTCACCATCAAAAAACAATAGAGTCTCATCACTGCGACGTACTCTCCTAGATGATGCTCCAACAACTCCTCATCTCATCCATCAACAAGATATCAGCGCGGTAAATAACCCACATAACAGCTGCTCTGCGCCAAAGAGACTAAGAGCTTCAAGCTCTCAGAGATTTACCGGGGACGACTACTCAAATTCACCAAGAGTGTCAGATTTATCTTCGCGCCTAAAACAGCTTATAGACGATCGACTACACAAACAAAGCGATCAGGAGGACCAGTTTGGGAACACACCCCCTCATTACCAATCTCAGAACAGTTACTTTTAGGCAATTGATATCCCATTTCCGGTGTCATGACTGAAACAACAAGCTTGAAAATTAAGGGAAATATTAAGATACTCTTAAATCTATCACACAGTACAACACATGATTTTGGGTCTCAGTTGTGCGAACTGCACGTGAAAGTAGTCGCAAAAGGAAGTAGTCAAACAAAAGAGCCTAAAACGTTACAAATTCCCCTATACGATACTTACTAACTTCAAATCGATATTAAATTATTTTGGCATGTAACTTGACATGCATTATTTCTTCTTTTTCGGGACTACTTTCACATGCAGTGTTAAAAGCTATCCTATATCTAATTCATGGGGTGTGAAGGAAAATTAAGTTTTTTTTCACATGCAGTCCTCAGAATTGAGTCCCAAATCAGTGAAATGAAAAATGTTGTACTGTGAAATCCTTTAAAAATTAACTTATTTTAGTTTTTCTATTAAATAAATAATGTAGCCCACTTTTCACAAGTTGTTCTTTCAATCAAATAAATGATGCTAATGTCTTTTATCGATAGAAAAATAACTCGGAAAATAATTTCGGAATGAATTTTACCCACAAATTTAAGAAAAAACCATCTAGGGTAGTATAGTTGGTGGGCCTGGTCAATTTTTATGGCACTTGGCATCCATCTGTAGTTTATTCTTGGATAGTGTATGAATCAAAATCAAACACTTTTAAGTGGTGCGCAGTGGGCGGGCGTAGCCGATGTTGATGATATAACAGTTTATTCATAATTAAGACAATATAGTGCTCAGTATCAACATTCAATGATCTAGGATCACATCTTACAGTTGTTACACAAAAATCTGTGAAGTCATCCCAATGTGTATGGGCGTTTGACGGAGGGCGTGTCGATAACACTTGTGCATCTGTCGTTTATTATTGAAACATTTTATGCGAGACAATCGATATGGATGTGGTATGGGCGGTGGGCAGTAGGCGTAACTGGTGTTGATGAAATTTCAGTTTATTCATAAATTAGACAATATAGAGCTTGATATCAGCTTTCAATGATCTAGAACCACTTCTCATAGTTATTGCACAAAAATGTATGAAACCACCCCACTGTACACTGTAATGGTGAACCAATAAATGACCGAAACGTTTAAGAAAATTTACAAAATGGTATAAGATGATTGTCGTCGGCTGAAGCTGCGTGAGCTAGCTGAAGTAGTAGACATTTCAAAAAGAGCTATACATTGCATATTGACCGAAAAGTGTACATGAGAAAACTGTCCGCGTTTGTTCACAGATTTTTAAAGATGTTGTAGAACAATGTTCGACAAAATTTCTCCGAAATATAGCCGTGTTTTTGCGTGATGCTTAACTGTAGATCAGATATTGGTCCACTACTTTATACCTGAGACAGAGGCACAGTCAAAGCATTTGGTTTAGAAATGGAGAATCGTGGTCAAAGAAGGTTAAAACAGTTCCAAAATATGGTGTATGTTCTTTTAAAATGCGCGTGGCATAAGTTTTATACCTGAGTCAGGGGAGGACCAGAGGACCAGACCAATCAATTGGTTTGTAAATGGAAAATCGTGGTCAAAAAAGGCTAAGATAGTTCCAAAATATGGTGTCTGTTATTTTGGGATGCGCGTGGCATAAGTTTTGATTAAGAATGAGAGAATCATGGCTAAAGAAGACGAAGGCAGTTCCAAGGTTATGGTGTCCTAACACACCCTTTATTGTGATGGCCGAAATCAATGAATTAAAGTTGGCATTACTTCATCTTACAGCTTGTTCGCCAAATTTAGCTCTCTCGGATAATTTTCTATATTCACCCTTGATAAGGTGGAGTCTGCAGTTGGTGGCTAATTTGATCGAGCCCGACAGTTCATAATATCAACAGGTTAGCGAAGCTATTGAATATCGCATGGACTAGGGTATACTGTTGAAAGTAGATAATGTTGAGAAATAAAGAAAATTATTCCCAAATTTGTTGTGTTTTCTTGGTTATGTCGCCTAATTTTTGGGATCGCCCACATATTCTCTGATAGCCAATATCTTCGTAACCCTATTTTTCCAATTTTCTTTTCAAATGCTTATTGAACTCTCTTGCAGACATACTCTAAAGTCATTTCTGTAAAAATTCCACGTCGTTGTCTGCAACATCAACAAGTTTTAGTTTTGCAATATATTTTTCTACAACATACCACTGTGAGCCACATCACACACAAGACAGATGTATGTAAAGACTAGTTTTCCTAGAATTTCGTTTGTAGTCTGCAATAAAATATGTTTAAAATAAAAACTATGTTTAATGTATATACTGATGTTATTAATTTTAGTGTCTCCGATACGCAGAGATGTCGTATATGTACCCATCTTAATTGAATATTTCCTATTCTTTGAATACGCTTATGCTTTTGGTGTAGTAAAAAATTAAAGAGTCTCAGCTATCATATGATATATACAATAACAAAACTTTCCCACAAGTGGACCAACCATTTTTAAGCTAGTTTGTCTATTTGAATCTATTTCGGACCAATTCAGAAAAATTACATATGATATAAGGGTAAGACAATATAGGGCCGAACGGGGCATGATGGGTAGAATACCCGACCATCATGCGGAATACCAGGGTTCGATTCCTGTCTCAGTCATCTACATTTCTCTCAGAGGCAGCCTACTTAATGTTAATGTCGTCTGCTATGTTATAGTACAAGTGCAGGGAATGCTTCACAAACTGCTGACGTTCGGATTCGTTTATAACATGTAGGTCCGGTCGTGTGAGTCCAAAAAGAGAAGCATATTAATTCACAATAACGCGACAAGCTACACCATACCTCATTTAAAGGGTTTTAAGGTAAATTGAGTTCCTTAAGTTTACATTGGCACATCTTCAGCTTTTTGTTATATAGAAAGACAACTCTATGCTTTACATTACTAATAACAAAAGTTATTTCGTGCCGTTAGAAACAAGCTTTCCAAACAAGTATTGACTACCGCCTAATGCTGATAACATTAAGCGTTTAACACTGCTAAATTATAACCATTTTGCTATATAACAGTACCCCCAGCCAATATTGCCAACTCCTACACCACTGCCCGCAAAAACCTTCTAATTTGAATATAAAACTCAATTTTCTTAACTGCTCGTATGCCCATACCTTACAACTGTTTTCCAAAATACTTTGTCCTTGTTGTATTAATGTTGCACAGATTCATATCTCTTAGCCAGATGGCATCTTGAAACATGTAACGAAATAAAATCTTAAATTCTAATCTCGTTTCCACAAACAAGCCAGAATCACAAAATCACGAAATTATAACATTATTACGATTACTTTATCTTGCAAAGCGAACCCACGAGCAGCAACAAGCCACAGATTGCAAATTTTTATAACTTAATTTTTGTTTCAACCACAGACAAACTGAAACAAAAACTTTTCTAAACAAATGCCTGGTTGGGCTAAAGTGGCGCGCTGGTTTTCTTCCCACAGCAGCATAAAGGCTAATACACACACACATACACTACAATAAATGCTCCAAATTTAATGGTAAATTACCGTTTGCTTACCAAAAAGTAACACAAAAGCTTATTCTCTCTCCCCCCCCCCGCTTGCCAGTGCCATGACAACAGCCATGACAAAATTACAAGCAATGATTATTTGAACCCTGAATAAATAGACAACAGCAGCTACATACAGAACGACCTACAAAACAATGCACACGAATTTTGCCACGATTCGGAATGGTGATGTTGTTTTGTTTCTACTCCTGGTGGAATATTTTCAAAACCAGAAGTTCAATACTACACTCATAAAGTCAACACACAAGGCTTCATTCAATTCAACCCCACAATTGAGTCTCTTCTTCGCGCTTACGTATAAAAAGCGGTTGCCAACAACAGACCCGGTGGAGGTAAAAAAAAAAACAAAAAATCCCACACTCTGGGGAGAGCTGCTGTTGGCGTACAGGGAAAAAGGGCCAAATTGTGCATACCAAATGAAGCTGCAACACAAAGGTTCAGGCATATACAGCAACAACAAACAACCCACAACATAATCATCATCATCATCGCCGTCGTCGTCATCGTCAACTACTTCGTCCTCAGTTTGAATCAACAAATCTGAGGAAATATCTGCTGATATTCCCCCCGTTTAGCAGGAATCTGCATGTGAAATAAATGAACAGTTAATGTTACGAATTAAATAAACATTAAAAAACATAGAAAACAAGAAATAACAACTAGCTTAGAAGGGAACACAGAGGAGTTAAGCTGCAGCCAGCAACCAGCCACCACCACCATTTACCACTGGGCCACTAAACCCACAGCCACTGTTTGGGCCCGCTTTGGGATTACCATAACAGAACAATCGACTACAATGTTGTCGAGGCATTGGCAGAGGTTAAGCTATGACTACATGGACGGGAATGAGCGAGTCTCTATGCCAGCAGAGTAGTACACTTGTTGGTTGACTTGGTGGAGGGGTTATTGTATTATATATCAAGATTATTGTTGTTTAATATATGCGGGAGATGATAGTCAAAACGTTAGCAGCAAAGCTATAACTTCTCCCCCCAAACTTCTTAACAGCATAGGCACAGGCAGCAGTATCAGCATCTTCAACTTGAACTCCCCCATCAACATCATCATCGTCATAGTTTTCAAAAAAAAAAAAAATCTGAGCTCAAAACAAAAACTAAATGCATCTGTTTCTAAACACACACACAAAACAAAATAAAATCGTGGGTTTGGTTTTTAGCTGCTGCTGCTAATGTTGTTGTTATTATTGCTGTTTTTGTATTGTTGTTATTGCTGCTTTAGCTTCTGATGTTCTTCTTTAAATGCTGATGTTATTGCTGCTGCCACAATTTTACCTTGGCTTCGTGACTTTTAAACTTGATTTGTAACATTCGTTTTTTTGCTTCTACTGTAGCTGTTTTAGCCATTTTTTGGTTAGTTTGTTCTCAATACGAAAGTGTTGTTGTTTTTATATTAAAATTGAGATTTTAAAATTTTTATAGAAAATTTTATTTGTCTATGTTTGTTTTGGTAGGTTTAATAAAAATTCAATGAAATAAATTTCAATTTTATTAACAAAACAAAACAAAAGACTTAAGCTACAAACACGAAATATGCCAACAGGGGAGAGGGCATGTGTGCACAACAAGTGAACGTGTAGTCATTAATTGGTGTAGACGAATTCGATTGGTCAGGGAGCAAGGCATTAAGAACTTGAAGTTGTCATAAATAAGAAATTTTATAGATGTTGTAAAAACTTTTGGGATGAAATCAAGATATGTGGCCCAATTTTAATCGGGACGGGGGCCTCTGTATCCGGCAGTTGCGAAGTATGCATTCTAGTCTACAGTATTGATTACAAATTCTCATGTAATTGATGAGTAATTTCTAATGTAACCAATCAAATGCCGAAATGAGGATACAAAGAAGTTGTATCGTATGTTGAACAAAAATAGATTACTTTTATCAACATAGTCAAAAGTTTTTTTTTAAATGATTGACACCACTTCTAAACTACAACTTTCAGTTTTATACACCAACTGAAATAGTTAACAATTTCATTGACGATTAACGAGGCCCAATCGACAGCTTACATAATGTTATACACCACATGTCCTTATGCATGCATACCTTCCTACCAAACTAACGGTAGTTTACCAAAAAAAAAAAACAAAAACGTATACAAAGCCTACAACGGAGGTGTAGAAATCACCAAGTTTCCATTTCCGTCTTTGATCTTTAACCAAGTGGCCAACAATTCAACGTCCAGCCAAATTTGTCCAAAACGCTAACAGACGGCCCACAGAGACTACGGGTAGTAATAACATGACAGCAAAAAAAGTGGTATGTGTAACAAGTGCATGTGTGGCCAAAATGTAATTTGTCTAACGTCATGTTATGTTAACAATTTGTTAAACAATTTGTTACAATTTTTGTTTATTCGGCTTTAGTATCGAAACATTCGCACACACACACACATACACACACACTTTCTATGTTTAGTTTTGGTTAGCGACTATGAAGATATGTTTGCGGTTTAGGCTCCCAAATACACGAAAACGGCAATGTTAAAGACCAAAACGTTTAAGGTAAAACTATGTGAAGACAAGAAAAATGTTTGTTTTATTGATAGCCAAGTTAAGATAAATTGAGGATAACATTTTTTTTGTTTTTTGTTTGTTTGCCAAGCCAACACAATAAACAAGAGCAAAATATTTTGGCTATAGACGTGAAAATGTTAAGAAAATACTTGCGTAATTGGAAAATGGGCATACATTGAAAACAAAAGCGTTAACTACTATTTAAAGCTAAAGCTGACTATGGCGTTGAATAGAATTTTAGCTAGATACTGTAGAAGATATATAAACGCACACTGAGACACTCACAAGAATATATAGCAAAGCAAATAGGTATTATAAACGACTTACCCATACATTTACCAATGCTGCATTTGATTTGTTAATTCGTTGCCGGGTTTATTGTCGCGTATAACATTTATGGGCATTTGGCATCCCTTCATTAACATAATACATGACCCAATCATGTCAAAACTAATTATAGTCATACTAAAAACAAAAACTCCCCTCTATATCAAATGGCATTAGAACACACAAACAACCTCACAAAAGTCTACACTACACCAAACTTGTTGCGGACTTTGTTATTCTCTGAAAGGAATGATTAATGTCTAGTATTAATTTGATATATTTCGTTTAGTTGCCATATGACAATATTTGTTTCATTTCGTCTCTCCCAAAAAAAAAAACCGGTCCAATTAGAAATTAAGTCAATATATTTCTTTTTTTTATCGCAACAAAGAAGTCTTAACTCAGACAGGGTATTCATTTGTTTTATTAAATAACATGCTGTGACCTGACACTTTTAGCGGTATTTCAGATCAATAGAATATTCATAAATTAGAGGTGTATATATAGACTAAAGATTGTTATTTTTAACAAATAGTTACCATCCACAATAAACTTGCATTGGTTTTTGGGTAGTGGCGCGAATGAATATACACACATAGGTAGAATGAATGGTAGAATATGCATAACACCGACACTATTTAACATACAAAGATATGTTATCATCGTAAATTATACCAATAGATAGATAGAAAAATAACAAAAGACTTAAGACACATACTTGCATGTGGTTATAACAAGTCATTTAACTACTGGTATTGATGGTGGTGAACGGAAATGGCACAACTTTAAATTTTATATCATCGATTACTCTATATTAATTAAAATTAACATATATTTAAACAAAGTATAGATTATTTGACCAGCGATGAATAATATTGTCTTATTAAACTTTTTTAATGGCAAAACTATAATAATGTTGATGCACCTTCTACACCTTTGCAAAGTCACAGAAACTTTGTAAACATTTTATGCTAATTTTTTAACAAATCTAAAAGTACATTTAAAAGCTCTTTTTTAAAAGCTCTATTGGTCGTCTATCGACCCCTAAATCCCAGCATACAACAGCATAAAACATAACGGGTAAGATTAACACCTGGCACAGCTGTTTCTTCGTACCTCGAGATTAGGTGGTGTTACTTATGTGCTGCCGAATGGCGAGCACTATTCTCCGCTTGATTTCTTGGCTGACATAATTTTTCTTGTTGATGGAAGATTTGCGGTAGGTAGACTCAACTACTACCTCCTTTTAAACAATAATTTTTAACGTTTACGGTGTGTCCCCATCGAGAGGACTCTTTGTTCGTCGAAATCATTATTTTTTTTTTGTCCTCGTTGACTGCTAAACCCATTTTTGCTGACTCCTTTTCTAGTGACGAGAAAACTGCAGTAACATCCCGCAGATTTCAGCCAATGATGTCTATATCATAGGTATAGACTAGTGGCATTTGGCTCTTGCGAAATATGGTGCCAGACATGTTGACACTAGCCTTTCTCATCACCTTCTCCATAACTATATTAAATAGTGTACAGGACAGGCAATCACCCTGCCTGAGACCTCTTTCCGTGTTGAATGGTTCAAAGTGATCCTTACCAATCGTAATCGAGGATTTGATGTTTTCCAAAGTATATCTACAAAGTCGAATCAGCTTTGCAGGATGACCAAACTCAGAAATATAGCCTCATATAGCACATTCCTTATCGGGGAGTCGAAGGCAGTGGTGGTAGGTGTCGATCTGTTTTTTATGAGTTTTTTCAAGGATTTTTCGTAAGGTGAATATTTGATCCGTTGTATATTTACCAGGTCTAAAGCCGCACTGATAAGGTTTAATTAGTTTTTTTACGATAGGCTTTAGACGGTCACACAATATGCTCGCAAGGACCTTGTACGCAATTTGTAATAGGCTCTTTCCACGTTAATTCTTCCATTCACTTCGATTTCCTTTCTTGTAAATTTATAAAAACGTTAGGTGGTCTTAATATTCCTTACTAAAATATTGTCAAACCTTAAGTCTTTTTTTAAAAAAAAAGTCCTTCAACCAGAAAGGTCGGCAAATAATGATTAAAAAAAATAGATACATGATATAAAAACTGTTAATTTCTTATAAAAGTACACAGCAAGGTATTTTTTTTTATTATAATAAGATCACATACATGTGATCCTTAATAATTTTGGCACTAGTACAACGTGAAATGATGACTTGAAAGGTTTTTGATGAAATTTTTTGCATTTCCTCCCGAAAACATTCCTTAAATTCCCCTAGAGACACTAAGAGGATTTGCTGTTCTACCCCTAATAGGGAAGGGTATTGTATATCATTTGATGCGACCCATAAGTGTAACACATAGAAGGAGTCACTCTAGGCCAGGGTCCGGCACACAAATACCACTGTATTTTGTCATTGTATATGTGAGATTAAACTCTCCTTTTCCTTTCAGATAGCCACTACGCGTCATTTTTTCTTTCACACATTGAATAAGAGACAACAAAATATAGATTTTCAATACGAACATTTCTGAATATAATAACGAAAGTTTCAAATATTATATTTAACAACAACAAAATCATGCTAAGCAACGATCGATAAAAGAACCACCAAAAGAACTCTTTTTCAATATGTGTGCGCAATATACGTGAGTAAAGTGGGAGAGCAAAAGGACCGTGCAGTGCTGATCTATGCTCTAGACTCTTGATTTCTTTGAATCAAATTCGATTCATAACTTTTTAAGTCGTTTGAATCATGTCCGTCTGTATGTCTGTGTGTCCGACTGCTACGCAAAACTACTATTAGGATTCCATATGGGCTACATGAGCACGCC